>JBBPUM010000011.1:0-92169 GCA_038094695.1 Chiua aff. virens
GCAATGGCCCATCACCATTACCGGCTTGCCCATTGGTAAGGCAATTGATGAACCCTTCAAGATCAAGTTCATCTATCTCGTTCCAAAAATTATCGGCAGATGGTAGGTCCTCATTGTCAGGATGATCGATATCATCTGTGCTTCCTGACTTCTCCTGTCCTCTGAGTTGTTGCTGATGCTTCTCCTGCAACAGCAGATCAAACATGTTCCACAGCTTTGGGGCACAGGTCTCCATGGTTTGTGCCATCTCCTCGACATGAAATCCCTCTAGCTGCTCAACAGTCGCACTGGCAGCTCCAAAATGAAAGCCTCCATCTTCAGATGCAAGGCTTTGAATCTCTTGAGTGTAAGTCGCTTCGACCACATCGAAGCATTGCTGTATTATTTTTCCATGAATTGCAGGATGTTGGATGAGCACTTTGAAAATCGTCTCGGCATTCGCAACAAGATCATTGACCATTAAGCTTTCATATGCCCGGTCAGTGAGTAATGCCACAATGAAACTTGTAGCACTAATCTGACTGTCTTCTAGGGCACCGATGACGGAATACAGTGAAGGCATGGTGGACTTTAGTTCGTATTCAATCTTGTACCTATGTACAGTGACTACATAGCACACAACGTGTTGTCCTCATGTTTGCACGTTCCGACCTTAGGGATTAAAAAATTGTAAACCCTAAATTCAGTCTGTCTAACTCATTATTTTTCCGTGTCTGACTGATTACAAAGTCGGGCACAGCTGTGGCCACCAATGTTTACCAATGTTTTCTTGCAGCCGTCGTGGTAAGTGCAAGGACTATTAAAGTTGAGGAGTTTGAAATATTTGGCAAGTCATGTGATACACTAATGTAATGCACTAGGATAAAGCCTTGCACTTACCCTGACGGCTGTGTAGGAGCCTGGCACAAAACTAGATCTAAAACACGCCAAAAACTAAGCCAATAATTTTGTCCAGTACGGTCCCTCATAATTCTGTATTGCTGTCACATAACCTGTGGCAGATGGTCCAAGTTCAATGATCTCAGATCTTGGTCTTAGTAATATTAGTAAGTATATACTTAAGATCTTCATCAAATCACTTAGCAAACTTCCTGGATTTTGATAATACAAACTACCCTATAGCCTCCACACTCTCATACCATATGATCAGACTTGGCCAGTTCAGACATTACAAGTCATAACTATGACAAGACCTCCATTTTAGCATACTCATAGTATATGGTAAATTTAATCACACTAATTAAGGATCCTCAAAGTAGCAAACTTGCTAGAGAACTCAGACATAACTGGTGACTTCTTTATCTTGATGAAAGCCACATAGATGCCACATACAATAATTTAATCTCTCCCCTGTTATTAACTGTACTTATAACAGTGGTGAACCTTGTCCACCTTCACACATCTGCAAAAAGCTGGAATCCCCAGAATTCATTAGCACCCAAACCTTGCCTGATAGAGATTTGTAACTACAGCCACTGTGTGACTCTCACCCTTGAAACTATCACATTAATGATCAGAGCCTAGAGGTTGATGCACATCAACCATCATGGCAGGAGGTAATACCAACCATGCAAAAGGTATGTATATAGATTCAGATTCACAACTCATCATAAATTGTAGTATTTGCTTGGAGTGTTTGGATCGCTTGTGAGGTGGTTCGGACAGGGTACTACGAATTGTAGTCACATCCGGGATCGCCTCTCGGGGAGTAGGCAGACGCATGATGCACAGGTTATGTGCGTTTACCATTCAGATCGTGTGGCCGACGCCCGCTTGCGGTGGCATTTTCATAAATACACTGGCAGGCCACGCACTGACACTATAAACTACTATATCATCGCAGTGGCGTAGGCCCGGTAGGTCCATATGTCTCCCGATACCCTTACACGGCCCGTTCTCCCGCGAATCGAGATCCTACACGGACGCCGATATATCATCTTGAGCGCAGCCGATACTACGTAGCGGGCTGTTCATGACCCGTCTTACTACGGAATAGCACGTGTCATTTCGGGCCTGCTTCCGAATTTGACATCCAGGATTCTGTTCAAGACTTTGGCGATCCACCCGATGTCCGCGAGGACTGTGGCTTGCGCGCGCGGCAAAGTACCAAAGCATGAAGAGCGATCGTGTTTCCAAATCAAACAACACAGAAGTAGAAGAACCAAATTGAACATCCGCCTCCACCCGAACATCGTGATACACGTGGATCTATGAGACCTTCCTCGCCGCGTCGTGGTCGATAGATTGCCCGAAGCATGAAAGACTACGCAGACAAAATCACGCTCTGTTCTCAAAACCTTAGCACTGAACGTCGATGCACTGAATCACGGCAATCACGCACCAGCGATCAGACGACCACCATGGACACTTCCAATCCCTCCCTCGGGCCCTCCTTCGACGCCCATTCAGCCAGCTCCTTCGAGAAACGTTTTAGGGTCATCAATCGTCCCCACATCCGATCCACAGCTGCCTTGCCGCAACAAAGCACCTCGACCCGTCGCAAGGAAGCGACCCCCGCCTCACGCGCCTTGGCACCTGCACGCGACCGAAACATGTCCATCGTCCGCTGCAAATACGCCTCTTTGCAGGTCGGCAGTGTCACAGCAATGTCGCGCAATTGCGGCACGAGTACCTTTGTGTTGCCTTGTGGTACGTCCGAGTCCAACTTGTGGATGACATCACGTACTAGTGTCTTGTCCAAGCACGGTTTGAAACAGAATGAGGTGAGGGTGGGTGAGAGCGCGAGGCAGCGCACGATCTCGTCGGCTTGGAATTCAACGTCTTGTATGGAGAGGTGATGGAGTGTACACTGGGAACGTGCCAACAGATCCGAAAAACCTGAATCGCAAAGAGAAGCCGACCATTTCATTCGCCTATCACGGGCAGGTACGATGGTGAGTGTGCGGAGCTGAGGCAGGACTAATATGTTGATTACAGGGCATGTGGGAATGATGCCAGGAAGTCGGACGTGAAGTGTCTCAAGATTTGGTAGGAGAATTGGGCCCGGCAGAATCCCCCAGAAGGAGGAACAATCGACGTACAAGGTACACACGGTTATATTTTGACACCGGGCGAACGCCTTCAAGTTGATATCATATGAAGCTAAATCCGAAGTCAAAATAGTCAGATCCAACGCCACGTCCGTGAGGCCTTCCCAGTGCATATCCTCAGTCAAGTTGCCTGGTAAGTTATATGCAAGCGACTTGAGATTGGGGGCAGACCTCAGGTCCAGGGGAAGGGTAGGCCTGAATCGCCATTCCCTATCACAGCTGATAGATAGACGTTCCAAACAAACAAAGTCGCATTGCGTAAATCCGCGAAGTGTTTCATAAAGACAGTGCTGCTTCAAGCAAAAACTGATAGATTTCCAGCGAGGGCCATGTTTTTGAAGGCAGTATGTGAGCGAAGAGATGACATCGACTGGAGTACATGAGTGGCACTTGTGGTGATCAGTGAAGGTGAATGAGACCGGCAATGGAGCCGATAGTTGCATGTGCAGATCGATGATAGCCCTGACCACCCACCCGATTTTACAGTGAGGGAACGATTTAGGAAGATAAATGTCAATGGAGTTCCACAGGAGCCGGTCTGACTCCGTGACTGCTCTCCAAAGCCTGCAGACTCGCATGAGGCGAGTTAGTCCTAGTACAAGATGGAAAGGGTTCAAAACTTCTCGGCACTGAATTGCGTAGGACTCGAATATATGCATCAGAAGTTCGGGAGGAAGGCGTATCGCAGGGGAAGGCGAACACTGCGGGGGGTCTAAGGGGGAATGGTGAAAACTGCTAGTGTACAGGACGAGATCCAAGGGTGCTCACCAGAGCGAGGGGGTTGAACTTGGACATTCCGAGTCAACCCCAGCCTTTTCCACCAAGGAGAGTGCGAGGGTATCTGTTGCTGCTTCAAGTCATCATCGAGGCGCAGATCATCCTTCTGTCAAACCAAATGAACCCCTATGTTATACAGTCTGAATCTTATTTCACTCACGGGCTGTAATGGCGAACTGACAGGCGACAGAATAGCATTCGAGGGTCTGCTGGGCATGACGCGTCACTGGTGGGGTTTGTGTCCGAATGGTGAGTGTTCGTGGCAAGGCTTGCATATGTAAGAGCCCCTATTGACTATGACGATCAACGTTCCTTACTACAGGTCTTGTTATACAAGCAATGAAGAAAACTACAGCATGATCGAGAAAATTAATGCTCCAAAATACCTCGACACTCACACGTCCAATGACGCCCTTGCATTGCTCGTCTGCACCACAGATGCACCTCTGGTTTCCCCACCTGCCCAATACACCACCCCTGACACCTCACTCCTGGACGCAGACGTCTGCCTCACCACGCGTCGTCTCCCCGCCCCCGATGGATCCACCGGTCGCGTGTCCCTTACGACAGGCCGACTGTTCGAGGTCGACACCTCGTACGTCCCCTCAAATGCCGGATGCATCACAACGGACGCAGGTGCATTGGATGTCCGCGCGTCCGAACGAAGCCGGGCCCGAAGTGGAATCTCGTCGTAGTGCAGCGAGATGGCGCCGTTGCTCGTGCGCGCAGAGACGACAAAGTTACCGCCCATGCCCGAATCGGTGATAAGCGAGACCGAGGAGGTGATCGCGCTGACGATGTCAGTATCAGAGCCATGGTGGGGTAGTGGTACTCACCCATTGCTCGTGCGCATGTCCAACTTAGTGGGGTTGGTGGTGGTGGAAAGGAGCGAGGCAGTTGCTTGAATGCGTGCGTTGGACGTATGTAAGATGAGCGTGTCGGTCGCGTTGAAGTGGCCTACGATGGCGCCGTTACTTGATGTCAATGTTCCTCTCATGGCCGTGATAGACTAGAGGGAATGACGATAAGCACTTTCTGGACCGAGGACATGTCATAATTAGGACGCACGTCAGCACGAATTGGTGCGTTGGAGGTATTGAGATCGATGTTATCGAACGACACGGACTGCCACAACGAGCCAAACTCGTGTGCAAAGTTGCTTGTGCGTGTGGTAAACGTGTTGAGTTGGAGCGGGGTCTCCGCAGACGGGGCCGCAGGAAGCGTGAGCACAACATCAAAGTACAGTCGATCGCGCGTCGACAAGGACCATCCTGATGAAGGTGTCTGCAAAATGCCATCGGTCGACGAAGTGAGGTAGGGATGATCAACGATGAGACTAATACGCACAAAAATTCCAACCCCGTGTCTATTCCCACTTTTGTGCAGCCGATAAACACCCGCTCTTCCCAATGCCTGTCGGTCATGATATGCAACTTTGACGTCGACTTTGATGTTGTCACGATCGGCGGCCGATGTGGCCTGGGCTTGCTTCACTTGAATGCGGCCGGTCTGGTATACTCCTCGTGAGAGGAGGTAGAGTTCCTCTGAGCCGACGGGGAGGACGAATGAAGCCTCGGCGCTTTCGGGGTAAGATGGGGCCCAGTCAGGTGCACGGCGGTGGTAAGTGGTCCAGTTAAGGCTGTTGATCGCTTGGAGGATGCGGCCGTCTTCAGGTCTGGGGGTGCCAACTTCATCTCGATGCTGCTCGTGGGTCCTGTTCAATGCGACGACCGGACTGGGAAGAGAACATGCTTACACCCGTGTGCCAACTTGCCATGCGGACCGTCGTACGCGCCAAGGAGAGAAGAAAGAGGTATAAGAGGAGTGCAACAGCAAACGCTTTCCAAAACCGCTTGGCGGTGGATTCACGTTGCGTCTGTCCAGTATGCACAGCAACGACAGCAACTGCGGGCGTAACAACGTGATGATGGTTCGAATGTGAAGGGTCCAGAAGTTGGGAGTATGTTGAATATGAGGGAGAATTCATATTGATGTTCTGAGGTGGCACTGCTTGTTTGGCATCCTCGATGATGAGCATCGCTGACAGTCACAGATTCACCTCCACTTCGACCGCGGATAAATCACCGCTGTGCTCAACTACGCCGCAGTCCAACCTAATTGGCCCGCAGTCTTTGTGACTCGACCGACCGAGCGCTCTCTCACGCATCACTCCATACACCGCTGTCAAGTGACCACTGGCGCCAAAGTCCGTGGGACCCTCCGCTCCATTCTTCTCTTTCCCGTCGATGGTGGTTTTTTCAAGCCAACTTATTTCTCAGCGGGACATCTTAACCTCAGGTTGCTGACGTCGTGTTTCCACTGCGCTAGGTCACTGAATTGAAGCGGTGGTGGGACAGTTTTGCACTTGGCGTCGTTCGGCGTGTAGAAGGATCAGGAGTGAGGATACCGGTGTGGAACTGGACCGACCGGTTGAACACACGCGGTGATGATGACGATGCATTGGTCTGTGGCTTGATATTGATAATGCAACGGTGGATGAGGGAAAGGCAAGTTTGGCATGGCGGAAGAATTCGTCGGGCCATCTGACATAGCGTCGTGGTGTATCCTTCAGGAGGAACAAGTTGACAAAACCCACCCCACCTTGACTCCAGCACCCAAGAATGGCGTTGATGTGTATGCTTCGTCGTCAACTCTTCCCAGCCACCATGACCATGAGGTGCAATAGGATTCTGAAACTGACCCCGCACCGGTGCCCGGTCATCGAGACCGAAACCAATGCCGATTGCTTGCCTGGGGCTCTTAAGTGGATCGCCAATCGAATGTTCCACCACAACTTGGGTTTCCACCAGCTCAATGTCCGCTAGCTAGCCGCCTACCTTCTTTCCATCTCCGCCTCCACTGTCATCGGAGCAGTATCGTCCACCACCAATTCGCTTCTCAGCATGGTTTTTGGGAAGTCGCGTTAATATGGATATCGGTACTCAGCCCATTCGAGTTGCTGAGTTGCCGTGTTTTCACAACTTACTAGCTGCACATTTGCTTGTCTTGATTGTCGGATCGGTTCACGGGTACGATGTCGACCGTCCTTCTGATATTTTGAGTATACTCCTCCCTATATTTTTCATGATTTTTGATGCGATTCTGGTGTGTTGCATGCCATATGCTTTTAGGGGCGCCTCCCTCCAGAGTTCCATGAACTGTGACCCAAATCATTGCTAGCGCATCATTCATACGGCTTCATTGACCTTATTGCTCCTGCTTCGAAGTGTTCATCTCGTTCTTCTGCCAGTCGCGGCCGGCAGTGTTACGGTACCACGAGTCACGTACGTGTAAAAGACGTAAACGTGGAGGATCAAGCTTTCAAGATCATGAACCTCGACAGACTCGCCGGCCGGATCTGTGACACGAGAAGAGATCACCTCTCCCTCCCTCTCTCCTTTCACGGCGACGACGTCGACAACGAACCCTCTCCTTGCTACCCGATGACTGACGACGATGCGAGCGCAGCACTCACCAAGTTATGTAAAGCTCCACAGTTTAGTCCGGTCAACGTTAGCATTATGTAATAGTGATCTATGTGCAGCAATGTCATAGGTTTGTTCCTTTCCATCGCCTTCTATTTGGCTTGTTCTATGGCAATATATAGGTAGCCTTGGAGTCGAGTTGCCTTTTCTTTGGAGGTCCTGCGGGCCCCAGCTGACCCTCCGGTCGTACAGCCCTCCCATCCACTTGCGTGGTCGTTGCGCATTCGCTCTCGGCCCAGCGGCCCAGCCAGCCTTCAACAATCACACGTCTTCCGGTGATCAATATCTTTTCTTGTGGACGTGATGTATCTCATCATATCATCAGCAACAACACCATACATTTTTTAGGAAAAACCTACCTGACCATTTCCCGTTCTCTGTCCGGGAAAGGTCGCAGCCGACTCACCTCGGCGGTGATTTGCCAGATGTTGATCGTACAGCTAGAGCCGACCAGGCAGCTCGATACCATTATTATCTAGATTTACTTCGCAATGTGTGTATGCCTCTCTTTGAGAAATTTATTGTTGTAGTTGACATTACCTTAGCTACCGACTGGAAACGATTTGTCTCCGAGACCCGCGATCGAAGAAGTTCCCGTCACGGTGAATATATTCTGAAGGTTGTATGGAGTAACTCACTACCACGGATCAGATTCGGCAGTCTACTGCAAGACGAAGGAGACGAATCTCGTTTTCATTCACGCTCAAGTTCTCCCTACCAGCGTGGATATGCTGCCAATGCGATGATGTAGATGCTGATGTACATTGATACTGTTTTGTGCTCCTGCGTATACATCCCATTTCATACGGTTTCTGATGATTAAGTCTCAGTGAGTCATCATGTCTAACGCCCACCTGATGCCAGCGCGGTTGTTGCAGGACCTAGTACTGCGCCACTGCGATGCTACGGCTATCACGTCCGCCTTCACTGGTGTTGTCGTGTGCAATACCTTGTTCTCGCAAGGTGGTGTGCGACATTGGCAGCTCCGAGTCTGTAGGATAATCCTTGATCTTGTCACATTCCCCAGCATTCATCGCTAGCATTTCATGTCCTCGGGCCAACATTTCCTGTTCACAAGTAAGAACTCGTTTTGTGGCCAAAATATGGAGGTATCGTCGCGCGCAAGTGTGTAACGGTATCCATCACTCAGTCGTAAGTTTCAAGCACAGGGTACAAAGATATCTGTATGTCGACCAGGCTCGAACGTACTCCTGTCGAGGTTTATGTCACCGAAGAGCGAAAACGAGACATAACATACTTCGAGAAGACTCATTGAGGCAGGAGAGGACAATTGTCGAATGGGATGTCGAGGTCGTGTTGTGAGTCTTCATCTCCTTTGTTTCGTTTTTTTTATACGCAAGACCATTGGAGATTTCATCAAAAGTATCTTTCTCGGCTTTTGCAATTTTTGGGCTGAGATCGAACAGAGAGGTTGTGCGTGAGCTCGATGTAACTGTTGGCGAGTTACTCGGTTGCAGTAGCCGGTTTGAATGTAAGCGACACCGTTTCCAGTTGCTGTACACACCTGGACTTTGTTGCCTAGTCATCTGGTCCGAAAACGATGCTAGGAATGCCGAAATCAAGATCAAAACCATTACGGGTCCCCCGTGCGAGCGAGTCCGTTGCACCGACTGAGGATTTCACATTTACTTATTTTGCGTGGTCAGCGTGCCACGCTAGCATTGGTTGTCGTTTCTCCAGGTCAATGCGCAACATGCTCAGGCTCGGGAATTGTTTTCGTGAGCCTCGCTTTTGTTTGGTTTCAAAGCTCAAGATTCCAATGCTGGAAGTTTTCGTCAAATATGCCTCGGATGCTCACCCCGACAAGCCTGTATGAGACAGTATGACTGGACAACCTCACGTGGTTATTATGGGATCGTTATGAGCACGTTGGGAAGGTCGCCGACCCGGAGAAGTCAATATCATTGGAGGAGGATGCGCTGCAATTCACACTTGATGACCGTCTAGACAAACATCATAGTACGGAGTTAGCAAGGTTCGCAATCTCATTGCTGAGTCGCTTTGAGCGCTTTGGGAACCTCACCGACCTGGAGAAATCAATATCGCTGGCGAACTTGAAAGCTGTATTGCAACTTTCTTCGGAAGGCTATCTAGACACATAGACAGAATTCGCGAACCTCGCAAATTCGTTGTTAAAAGTTCAAGTGCTTGGGATTTCGCTGACCTAGAGAAGTCGCTGGCGGAGGACGCGCTCACCGATGACCATCCGGACGAACATCCGAGGTGAGCGTACCTCGCAGTCCCATTGTCGGGTTGCTTCGAGCGTTTTGGCGGAGAAGCCTTTGGTATTGTTTGGAGAGGATGCATTATGGCTGGTGTTGTCGATCTGTGTAGTAGATTCTACGGGTGGTGAGTCCGCGGCAGCCTGAGGTCCTGTGGCAGGTGACTCTGCGAGTGGCTCCGCGTCAGTCGGGGGCTCTACGATTGGCACTGTGGGAGGTTTAGGTGATCCTTGGAGCGAAAACGCGGGAAGTGACGAGCAACCTTTTTCATTGTATTTCAAGTTCGAGTTGATAATTAGACATTCGACTGAAAGATTCTCGGTGATGTGCATCAAACAACCCCGCCACAGTACTCTCTACATCGACGTGTACTAGGTACATTTATTTTGACATCCAAGTTCACTATGGTACCAGCACGCCCACTACAAGGCAACACAAACACCGTTCGTCCCTGGATCACCCATTGCCTTAACCCGCAACCTGATATACCCACACTTGATCGGTATTACATACCGCCGTACCCACTCCTCCGCGTGTGGCAATACCAGCGGCGCCATCTGCTTTAACTTGAAAACTCGGCCACCACGATGGTGACGGAGCTCGGAGGAGGTCCATACCGAATCTCATACCTGTCGTGTTACTCTGCAGGTCATAAAACAAGAAATACTGTTCACCTCCTCCAGTCTAGGGTCTTGACCTCAACGCAACCCAAATCTGAAGACTGTTTTGCGGAACATCTGCGCCGCACCACTCAGTCAGCATCTCAAAACAATGAACATGAATACACACATCGAGCGGCAACGCCGCCCCATCCGTGTCCTAATTATCTTGCAGGGCCCCTAGATCTGCTACCCCCAGCAACGCCGCCGGTGATCGCTGATATACCATGTTCTGAGGCCCGAGAAACGCGCTGACGCGGCGTCCCTGCTCACCGATGGCGACCATACTCGACTGGACAGTTTGATCAAACCAAATGATCTCTGCTCATTAAAAGCCATGGACACCGTCAGAGGTCGGATGTCACAACGACAATCATAGCACGCACTTGCTTCTTCCCGCCCTAGTCTGATGCTGCAACAGATCCATATTCGTGACTTTTACCCCCCAGCCTTGGATACTCACAGGACACCCGAGAAAATGACACCCTCCGCACGTGGTAGGACCTTGCTCTCGATGTGAACACAATGCTAGAATCACACGCAGCGGAGAGAACACCACTCTAACATCACCGGGCACGTCCGAGATAAGCGTGCTTGTCAAGAAGTGGGACTACACCCCAACCTCGATCACCTTTTCGCCTCTTATCGTAATCGAGTCGATCAAGAGTGAAGGGATCCCTCCGCCAGGAAGAACAGGTCGACAAAACCTTCCCCAGCTTGGTGCCGGCGCCCAAGAATGGCGTTGATACATATACCTCGTCGTCAACTCTCCCCAGCCACCCCGATCATTTTGAAATTGTCTCCGCACCGTTCGTCAAGACCGAAACCAAAGTCGACTACTTACCTACACCACGACGTGGGTCTTCAGAGTGGGTCTCCAGCTAACCGCTTACCTTCTTTCTATCTCCGCCTCCACCGCCATCCACTACCAATTCGTTTCTCAGGACCGTTTACGGGAAGTCGCGTTGATGTGGGTATTGGTGTAGTGCTCAGCCCATTCAAGTTGCTCAGTTACAGCCCACTAGCTGCACATTTCCTTGTTTAAGTTGTCTTGATCATTGGATCACTTCGTGCCTTCAATGTCGACCGTCCCAGGCTCTGATATTTTAGGTGTACTCCCGTCTACATATGACTTTTTGATGTGATTCTAATGTTTCCTCATTCCTACAGGTTCATTTACCTGCTTGTACTTTGAAGTGTTCATCGCAGACTTCTGCAAGTCGGCAGCGCACTAAGTCATTGGGTTGGGACGACTGCAGCTGAGCTGAATCATGAATGCGTGAAGTACGTGGACCTCCTAGTGTGTACGTGACAGCAGCTGAGATTCAACAAAAAAAAAAACTATTTAAGCATAGCAACCGTTACATAATTACGGATCCTCCGAGTCTCTACGATTATGAATGATACTGTCCGAGGTATCGATCAACGCGTCCTCTGAGTTGGACGCCTGCAGCGAGCATCTGGCCTTGACACGCCCAAGACATATATCAAACATCCCTGCTTCCCTCAACTTGTCTGGGTTGGGTTCATTGACCGACAGCATATGCACATGAACTTCTTCTGAGTTGGCTGCAAGCCAGAGTGACTCAAGAACGCTCGTCCCAGAAACTGATGTTGGACTTCCATAAATGGGCTTTCTCCCAAGGATAAGTAGTTCCATGGTCAAGGCGACGAGGGAAGCTGTAAAGGCGAAAACGACCTTTTTGTCCCAATTCCGGACGGGAGGTCGTGGAGCAAGATAAGGCATGTATCATACTTCGGAGAAAGGTAAATGAGACGTACGGGTATTGTATTGATCTACATGCATGAGGTGGCAGGCAATCCGAGCGCAATAATAGGGCGCGAGAGACAGAGTGAATGAGAGCAAAAAAAAAGAGAGAGAGAATTGTCGCACATTTAGACGATATTGCATTACTTCTTGAGTCGCTGGGCTCTGGCCCGTGCCGCGATCGAAACCACCTTTCCCTCCCCCTCCAAGTTGACCCGCTAAACAAAATGTGAAGGTACTGCCATCAGATCGGAGCAATGAGCAAAGAACTCACCAACCCATATGAGCCTTGCTGCGGTCTGGCTGATGGCATCTTCCAATTGTATTGGAGCAAGGAAAGTAGAAGGGTCAGCGCTTGATTGACTAAGAGCATCACTCTCCGCAGTCGTCCAGTTCAACCCCACGAAGGACATCAAGTAACTATTATGCACGCTTGCGGTGAGTCTCTTTGCTGAAGCCTCGCAACCTGCGAAAGCTGTGGCGACGGGGAAATAACAGATACTCACTTATCCATAGCTGTGGTTGTGTACCTGCTGCTCGAACTATTTCCGTACGAGACGGATGCGGGTCCGAAACTCATATAGGACTGCGAGAAAGCAGTCACCACCTGTGTGAGAAGATATGATGATCCGTGATTCGGCAGTGATGGATCTCGAATGAACTCGTCCTGAAATGCAGACCATGACAACTTACATTAATAGGTATATCCAGGGCCGCCGCTGCTGCCGGAGACCAGACCAACCAAGATGAGCTTGAAGGTGTGGACAGGTCATTGGCGGCTTGAGTCTGTGGCAGAACAAGTTCTTTCTCTGTTAAATTCAAGGTTGCTAGGGCAGTGCGTGGAATGATTGAGCATGCCGTGATGTACGCCACTGTAGTCGAGTTTTGAGGCTTTGCTCCTTTCGTTGACTTCAGCATGAACAAATGTAGTCGCCGGAGCCAGGGTGCTCGCACCTGACGACGGTATATATGTCCAATTCAACTTGAGAGCAACAGAGTCGTGAACAGACTCATCCACGTCAATAGCAGTTGTGATCATGTAGAATAATGTTTGAGGACAATCTGCACACTATACAACCATCAGCCCGAGAGTTGTAAAACCATATAAAAAGGAGCAGATATCTACTTGGCTATCTCCTTCAACCATGACTTGAAGAAGGATATCTTTCCCTGAGATAATGTCAACTGAGGATACGCCAGCATAACACACCGTCACGGTGACTCACATATCGGGGTCGTCAAAAAACTATTGTTCCCATATCCATTCAATGAGAACCCAATTTGGTATTGTTGCATCGTGGATTCAGGATGAGGACTTATAGAGTATTCGGAAAGAACTGTGGGGTTGGTTACTAGGCCACACTGCACGTCCAGGGTGGTTGCATTGACATTCGCCTCCGAAGCTGTGATGTTATCCGGAATTTGGGGTACATCGTAGATTGTGCTGCCCGTTAACCCATAAGTAGGCAAGCTTGCATCTTTGCCTGTCGAACAGCCGATGAGAGAGATTTGTGACCATTCCAGTGCTGTGGTGTTCGTGGCGATGTTGGGGAGAGCCAAATTTGACTGAAAAACCCCAACAGTCAGGGTATTTTTGAATGCTTGCCATTGCATTATAGACGATGAGGCAAGGTGAAGAACCAGCATCGAAGCGAGGTATATGAAAATGACCAATACTTCTCGACGCGAAGAAGCTAATTTGCGTTGCTGCCAGAGGACGAGGGCTGCGGCACCGATGCCGTTCCACGCGCCGGAAACGTCATGTACGGTGGTCAGCTTTTGTCGCTCGCCGACCATTTTAAAGAATCCAAGATATTGTAAAACAAAAACTAGGAGTGCGGAGTAGAGCTGATTTTGCAATCAACTCTCAGATATTTGTCACATGTTATCCACATACCGTGTAAATTGCTTGCAGCAGTGCAGTCAAACCAGATGTTACTGCCGCGGTTTCAAGGGGAATAATAACCGAGTGCTCCGGATGGCGAAGAAGAAGTAAAAGCAGAATAATATGCACGAATACAAGTGTGACATGAAGTGCATAACACCATTGACGACCATGAAGGGTACTCTTTGTTCGAGGGCGACCAGTCACATCCTCAGAGTGTAGATTGGGCGGAGGCTTGTCGCTGCATGCTAGCAAGACAATCAATCAAACGAGGCTCAGGTTTTGCTGCAATACGCACCATTTTCGGATGTCTCAACAGTTCTGTAGCTCTCCAGATCATAGGATGGAACGGTTGCATGTACAGACGGGGGCTGTGTCCACAAGATCGTTTTGAATGTGGACGAAGTTCTCAGGCCGTCAATTGATGGGCATATACCTTCAAGGTAACTACGGAGGGCTACTGAATGTGAACCAAACCACATGATTTCCAAGGGGCCAGCGGCATGTATGGTCACTTGCTGGCCAATTTGACCCCAAAGCATGCAAACCACAAGGATACAAAGGACAGACGATGCGCAGAGGGAAACTATAACCTGTCAATAATGAGAATAATTCTTACAAGGATTCCGTTTACCCACTGGTAGAGGACTGATCTAGAAGTGTTAAATAAGGTGAAGTACATCAGCTTCGTCATGCCCAGAATAAAGCTACTCAATTTCAGCATACATTTAGCCTCCACTGCAGAACGTACTCCGTGATCTGAGCATCTTCTGTTTGTTTGTCAAAGCCTCCTCCAGCCTCGCCCAGTTGCCCAGCTGTAAACTGGTGAGGGACCGCCCAAGTATAGTATATTTTCGAGAGTTACTATACCTATCCACACAAATTGGGCAGCAATCTGCGAGATTACATTCTCCATCTTCTCTCTGGTTAACACGTATGGGATACCAGTATACTGCGTAATAGAAACATCGTCACACAGCGGCACGTCCACTCCTAATGCATATAACACATGTCTACAAATTTGTTGATTAGATTAAGCGAACTTTCACGAGAATAGACGTGCCTATGGAAAGTGGTCATATTCTTCCAGTATGGCTCTGACATGATAGGCTGACAATAGGGGAACCTGGGAAACTCAATAAAGTCGTCACTCATTGCATTTAGAACCTTTATACCCCAGTGTCAGTGTGTCATTATATAACCATAAAAATCGATGACATACTGCGCTAGTGAGTTCTGCGTCACCACGAGGCAAAGACGTAGTCCAAGTGGAATTTGTTTCCGGATCCTCCGAGGGAAGCTGAATACTCGAGGACCATAGAGTGGCTGTGGTATTTGTTGTATCGAGGGTGCATGCAACAACATGCATTTGTGTTGTAAAATTCTGAGCCACACCACCTACAAAAATATGGCATACAGTTCAGTTAGGTGGCCTCAGGTGCCATGGACAACCTACCAGGTGGAGAAAATGTTCCGTCAATATAAACGCGACTAGCAGCACCATCTGATTCACTAGCTTCAACAATTGCCGCTGTGACCAAATATGTAATCGCAGTCTGGGATTTGGTCAAATCACGCCAGTGTACGGAATATAGAGAACAGAAAACTAACATCGTTTGAAAGTGAAAACCAGACTTCGTTAGGCACTGTCGTCGGGCATGAGTCTTGAGCATTCATTGTCTCAATAAAGTACCTTACATGCTGCAGTGACGAGAACATTCAGAGGGCCCAAGCCTGTCATTGACCCATTGATCATCATCATCCCCGTGTCATTTCCAATTGAAAGATTCGTGAGGAGGCCACAGTGTGCATTTATTTTGGTGGCATTGACTGTGGCATTGATAAATGGATGAACTGGCACGTCATACAGAGTATTGTTAACCAATCCTTGGGTCGTATCACCATACAAGTTTTGCATGTACGGGGAAAAGGCAAGTGCAGCGATCTGCCAGTCCGAGTACTCAGAAGTAAACGCACTAGATGGACGGGGCCATGCAGACACTGCCAGGGCAGTTGTGGTCACGGTTGCGTTGAATGGCTGGAGCTCCATTATGGTGGACGAGGCCACATGAAGCACCGAGACACAGATGAAGTACACTGTCACCAAAGAGATCGAGAAGACAGATGAAGCGACTTTGGTTTGCTGCCAGAGAGTGCTCAGCGCAGTGCCGAGCCCACACCAAGCCCTACATATATCGTGAGTCTGTGTCAGCGTCATCGGACCAGAAAAGACGGTCGACAGTATTAGGCGTTGTGTGACGAAGATGAGCAGAGTTGTATAAAGCTGGGGATCTACGTGTCAGGATGAACTTCCCAGTTTCTTCTCCTACCCAACGTACTGTGTAAAATGCTTGTAGTCCAAAACGTAACCCAGCAGCGAAAAGTCCGCTGTCAGACGAAATAACGAGATGCTGCTCCGGGTGATAGCATGTGAGGACTGCCAGCACGATGTGAATAACAGCAAGGAAGATATGGAGCAGGTAGCACAGAGAGTAATGGCGGCTGCAAACTCCCTTCCTATCCGTACTACTACCTAAGCATGTCAAGTTGAGTTTTCACAAGTCAATCCTGGACCTAATGATCTACCTTGATCAAACAGGTCTTGCAATAACTCGAATGGGGGCGCTGTGTCCATTCGTGAAAGAGGGATCTCGTCATCTGGCGGGACTTGCATGGGTGAAGACAGTCTGCGAGACGGGCGATGATATGCTGGTGAGAGTAAATTGGGCCACATGTCAAGGTTGAGGAAATGGAATACTACGCCCCCAGGCTCAGGCTCCAGCTGGTCCGAGTCAAAGTGGACAAGAAAGGTGGCAGATCGTGTGCGGGACCCAAACTTAAATGTATAGACAGTGGACACCGACTAATACACACCTGATAGCTATTCCCACGCAGCATTTTCTAAGCGCTGAAAAAGAGCACTAAAACGGCACTTAAACGAGGAAAACTGCCATAATACCTTGCTTGGCTCGATTGTGAGAGTCGTGATCGGAGGCTCCTAGAGTTGTTCACCGTCCACTTGTGTCAAGTGATAACGTTAAATTATGTCGTGACCATTTACCCGATTGGCACAAAATTTTGCAAGCCAGCTTATCAGCGTTACTAAATGCTGAAGGAGTACTGAAAGAGCACTTGAGCAAAAAAAAAATTCTGTAGCACCCCACTGGCACTAAGGTTCACTTGGCTGGACTTTGAGAGCTGTGATTGGAGGAGAGTCTGTGCAACTGTTCACCAGAGCTGTCAAGCAACAACGTTACAAGTTTCCTGCCAGTGATTGAACAAACTGTTACGGCTGCAGGTGAGGCAACAGTTACCAAATTTGGTAAATGTGATTTTGTCACAAAGCACTATCACCGAGTATTCTGTTGCCAAGTCAGCGAATATTCACAAGAGTTAGCAAACATTCATGTTTGAACTTTCCCATAAACTCAAGTAAACTGAATATGTACAGTACCAGAAGCACAGGGAGCACTGCCGTGCCCAGGGGTTGATGGGTCTGACTGATAGCCAATTATCCATGACACTGTGGAAAGTAAATCTGGTGAATACCAATGATACATGTAGTGAACAATATATTCAGCACTGTGAGTCTGAACACTGAAAAGGGCCAAGTCATCTTGCAAAACCCCTAGGTCTGCTACCCCCAACAATGCTGATAAACTATATCCTGAGGCCTGAGAAATGCCCTTACGCAGCATCCATGCCCACTGACAGCAACCATACCCAACAGTTTGGACAGTTTGATCAAACCAAATGATCTCTGCTCTTTAAAAACAACACATCCACAACCATGATTCATGATCCTTACCCCCTCCTGACCTCAGCTACTCACAGGACATGAGCAGGTCCCTGTAGCCGCGCGGTATTTTTGTGACATTTACAGCTCCATAGGACCATACGGACCATACACCAAATTCCTCGATCACCTTCTCGCTTCGTATCTGACTCGATTGCACAGAAGAACAGAACTGTAATCGAGTCGATCGAGAGTGACTCGGAAGAGACCCTCGCCTCCAGCGACGGGGACAGCAAGCCCTACAAACCCACTCAGTTCTCCAACTGGCAACTGCTAATTATGAGGATGGCAGGTACGCTCACGATGTCTCGCGTGGCCAATAGGACAGAGATCTAATCTCGAACACGGTGTAGTGTCCCCGTACACGTTGAGTGAGTGTTGATGAACGCATGTCGAGTGGGAAGTATAGGTCGTACAAGGCGTTTTGTGAGTCAGCCGACGAAGCGACAGCACCAAAATGAACTCGTACGACTGACATACTGAATGCAGACGCGGTCTTGAAAGCGTGGATGATTGAACGACACATCAGAAGCAGTCGCGAGCACAACAAGACGACGACGAGCTGGATGTTGGTCGAATTCCGCATGCCAACGTTCGTCTCGGTATCATTGTTCGTTCCCATCACGCGTCACGTCGACACGAAACGCGCCTGTTCAACACGAAGAACACCCATGTGTGCGGCAGAAGAGAAGAAGAAGAAAGGCAAAATGCCTTCTGAGCTGCTTGGCGGTGTGTTGGTCCAGCATGCGCAACCGCGGGCGTAGCCGTGTGAGAAGACTCGGATATGAAAGGTGCGCAGTATGATATGAAGGGGGAGTGTGAATGGGAAGGATGTGACTGCAGGGTTCAAGTATAGACGGACCCGACGTAAGTAGTGTGATCTGATGCCACTCGACCTCGAATACATCACGTCGGCGCTCTCTCGCGGACTCTGAATCTCACCTTTCGAGATGGTCACCCGCCTCGATCGATACTGTGGACGCCATCCACATCGTCGTCCGAATCTGATGCGCACGTCGGCCGCCACGACGTATGCTTCCTCGTGAGAAGAGACCCTGGTTCGCGTCCCACATCCGGGCGTTTCAGGTCTCAAACGATCAGAGGCGCCCCACGATAGGGATGATCCCGCCGTGTCGACGAGTTCTTCGCCAAGTTCCGGTCGCTGCGCACGCCGCAACGACGTCATCTGACACGATCATTGATGACACGCACCTGTCTGGGAAGGGAAAAGCAAAAAAAAAGCGAGGGCATCGCCATGGATCAATGATCCCAATTCCCCGCGCGCAGTCCTCGTGACGTCGTTGGGATCGCACACACGATACATACGACAGACACGAGGCGCATCACGACAGCGCACGCTCGCGATGGGATGTCGTCATGTATAATACACGTTATCGTAGGCTATCTCTATCTCCTCCGCACTGCCGGCGCGAGAACAAGCGCGTCGAGCAAGAAAATGAAAGAGGAATGTGCGGGATGACATGAATTATGAACACACACGATCTGTGATCGGGCGACAGATGTTCATAGTGACATGTTGGCATGACGCAGCGAGCGATCGAATGAAGCGGCGCTGCTATGAGCTCATAAGGGTTTTCGTCTTGTTCTTTGTTGCCACAGGGTCCACGCACGCGAATCGGTCGGGACACGGGAATGAAAGGCGCGCCACTGGACGACCCCAGAGGCCCCCGCGTCCCCAAGGTCGGAGAGAGGAGGCGAGATCAGAGATCGTCATAGGAGGTCGAACACGCACTGGCAGAACAACGTGCGGATGACCTCACGGTGATAATTGGCGAGGTGCCTATGCCGACTTCAGGGCCCCGGCTGGGTGAGGACGGTGGACACGCGGTGGCAAACAAGAGTACACGGTCGCACATTGGGAGCGAAATGAAGATCAGCTGCCAAGGCACGCCCGGTTCGGGCCGGTGTTCGAAATGAAGACCTCGTGCATGGGCAACATGCGGTGGAGTTTACCTGTCATGATCAAGGATGCGTTTTGGCTGTCGAAAGGCGGTGCTGCGAGAAACCACGCCAGCAGGGAGGATGCGCAGATAGGGAGGGGGTGATAACAATGGGTGCTGGTATCCACGAATCGGAGGGATGGTTTCGGAAATAGCAGGGGGTCCGAGGGAGCAAGAGGAGATATGAAAAGGTGTGCCGGCAGAAGGCAGATAGGAGGTAAATATGCGGTTCTTTTTTGGCGAGGAGTTCGGCGGGCAGCCGTGTGCTGGGGGATGCGGAAATTGAAGGCGAGGTCATGATGCCTTGGCGTGGCGACAGAGTCGGTCAAAGGCCGACGAGATTCGCGCGTTGTCTCGCAGGGCGGGCGATGATGTCATCGAGCGCGACACGAGGCGGGACCCCGAAGCGTGGCGGGGCAGTGTGTTGGGTGCGTTAGCCATGAGGATGTCGGCGGGGCGGTGTCTGGGGTCTCGTGAATGGGCGGATACCAAATTGGACGAGAATGCCTCGCCAACGTTGCATGTCATCCTCGCGGGGGGAGAAACGCCGGCCGAACTTGTATCCGCTGGTCATCCGCTGGGTTCTCATACGCTCTCTTCTTATCAACCCTCCCTTCCTCCTCCCCTCCCCACCCACCCCAAATGTCCTCCCCACCCCCACCCCCCTCTGAGCAGAACGGCCAGCCACACTCCAACGCCCAGCTCGCCTCTCTCCTCTCCGTCAGCTACCGCGAGTCCGACACCCTCCGCAAGGAGCTCGCCACCACCAGAAAACGCCTCGAAAAGGCAGAGCGTCTCCTCTCCTCCTACTCTGCCGCCGCCGCCGCCTCAAACCCGGCCCTCTCCGCCTCCCTCTCCGACACCGCCCAGCGTGTCATCGCAGAGTGCGAGACACGTGCAGATCGCGCAGAACACGCCCGCGACGAGGCCGATGCCCGCAGACGCGTCCTCTCCGACTCCTGGGACGAGCTCAATCGCTATCTCCATCTCATCGAGGTCCGTGCCGCCGACGCCAGAGCCGGCTTCGCACGTCTCGTCGCAGACGGCGGCGGCCAGCTCGTCCTCGCCCCCGTCCCCCTCCCCGGCTACCCCCAGTCCGCCGTCCCACAGAGCCCCGCCATCATGCTCGTCCCCCCCTCCAACCACCGCTCGCATCGCCATTCGTCCTCGCTCAACTCCTCACACGGTCTGCCCCCCTTACCTCCGCCTCCCCACCCGACTTCATCCCGTGTAAGACCACGCTCGGGTAGCTTTGATGACCCTTCTTATCAGCTCGCTTCCGGTCAGCCCCCCTCAAAACGTTCTCGCAGCGAACGCGACCACGACAGGGTACGTCTCATATCCACTCTCGCTCCCGATCTCATTCAAACATCAGTCCCATCCACGTCCCGACACCCTCCACCGCCCCCATCTCCCGTCCCCCCATCCCCCCGTCCAGTCAAATCTCGCCGCACCCCGCCATTCAAATGCCCACCCAAATTCGAGATCGTCCTCCCGTTCCTCCCAGCGCTCCCTCTCCATCGACGAGATGCTCCTCGAAGCAACCACTGACGACCCTCGTCCCCGCGGGGAGCCCCAGTCCCCACGCGCAGTCATCGCGCACCATCAGCACCCCAACCACGCTCCCACACCCAATTCACAGCGCTCCATCGTTGGCCACGTTTCTGGCTCTACCCCTGGCCCCCTCGAACAGCCCGGCGAGCAAAGAATGTACCAAACCCACATTTTTGCGCCACCCGTCACTGGCGCACCGACAAAGAAGGGAAAACCCGGTTCCAATGCGGGTATCAGTACGTACTCGTTGATCCCTCCTCACACCGTGGCGTTCATCAACCTGCAGTGACAAACGGATCAGGTACTCTCCCTGCTCCCCCCCTCACAACCCCCGCCGTGCCTCCTCCACCAACTCCGACGACCGCTGTCCCCCAATCAGCCGCTGTCCCCGCACCTCCCGCCGTTCCCCATTCCCACCCTCCATATCCTCCCCAAAATGCCCAGGGCCAGCGCATCTGTCGCCAATGTGGCCTTGCCGGCCGCTACAAGGACGGCAAATGTGTCGAAAAATGGGGTCCCGGTCCCGAAGGCCCCGGCACAGTATGTGACCGGTGTCGAAAGAAGATGAAACGAGTCGAACGGCGAGGCACGATCGAATCTCAGAACCAATCTCAGTCTCAGTCCCAGTCCCATATCGGCCAGCAGCCCAGCCTGGGCAACTTGACACACACCCATTCCATTCCCCCCCATGGGAATCGCATTGCGAGGACCGATACGATGCCCGTGGCCGTAGGGATCGGATCGAGCGGAACGCAGCTCATCCCGCATGCCCCCCAGATGCCGTCCTTCATTTCCAAGGACAGGCGTGATCGAGAGCGCATACCAACGTCATCCCTCGCACAGTCCCCTTCACACCCTTCCCGATCAGGTGATTCTCAACGAGAACCACCCTCCCCACCCGCCATCGCCACGTTGCAACCGGACGAGGACAAGCCCCATCGACGCGACAGCACAGATAGGGGGCGAAGACCGATGAGTTCTGGTAAGATTCACTGATGTATCTTCCCCGATTGAATTGATCTCGCTCGCCTTGCAGCTGCACCGCCGCTCATCAAACATCTTCCATCACCGAGCCATTCCCATTCCCATTCAAATTCCCGTCGTGGATCAGACGAGTCCTCAGCCGATGCCGAGGGCGATCCAGATGCAGACGCCGATGCCGATGCCGATGCGGACGCGGACGCGGAACTCCTCGAAGCCGTTCACGCGGCCGAAAACCGGAGTACGAGTATGAAAGCAGAGGACGCCGAGAACGACGATTAACACGACCAGATTGACTTCTTTTCCATTTAGGTTCTTGGCTGGGGGGTTGGGGGGAAGGGACATGGGAAGGGGGAACGTCAGGCGGAGATGTCGCCCAAGGAACGGTCTTCAAGCATCCGACACGATCTCACAAAAAAAAAGTACGATTCTTTCGTCTGTCTACGCACGCACGCACGCATCCACACTCGCATCATCTACGCATCATCACACCGCATCCGTGTATCACTTTGAAGCCGTCTGTGATTCTATCTCCCCCATGTTTTCCGCTGTCCGGAGAAGCGAAAAAAATGAATGGACTTTTTGGGTTTCTGTCCTCTAGATGTCTGGTTTATGCGACACCACTCGTATGGAATAGCTACGTTGGGATATCCGTGTCTGACTACGCTCTCGTTTTTCTCTTGCTGTCTTTTTTTTTCTTTCTCCTGCTCTTTCCATCCTATCGTAGCCTTCCCCGCTCCTTGGTGTATCGCCAAACCGATGACGGGCCTGGCATCATGATCATGATGTTGTTGTACGACCACGACCGCACAAATGCGATCACGCCCTAGACCAAACGAAAACATAATGTGTACTTTTTCCCTCCCTTATCGATGGACGCCACGTTTCCCTTTTTTTGCCGTTTCTCATCCGTTGGCGTTTCGGAATCACGTTTCCCGCTTGTGTGATCAGGTACGGGATCTCAAGCGGGCCGACTGCGGGGGCAATACGGGCATCGACGAGGATCGAATTGTGTGATGTTGTTCGCGTCCTCGGAAGACGACACGACTGAACTCGGCGCGCCACAATATGCGTCAATCTGTGGGATAGTTGACAAGTAGATGCGTCATCGGTGACGCGCACACAGTGGAGCTAGAACGTCGACGAGTCACCGTCGCAGCGGCTCTACGGGCATCAGAGCACGATCAAGGTTGCCCAATGCGGACGTAGTACAGGTGATGATGATACCATCACCAAAATGCCCCTCGATCGTGGCATGCGGCGACGCGTCAGCGCGTCAACCGGCAGTGGCAGTCGTCGTGCAACCCGACGGCGTCTGCGCATGGCCCACGACCGATGTCCCGCTAGGCGATGCCAACCATGACACGTGACACCGATGCACAGCGCACACACGGCAGTCGTGCCGCCCGACGATACCACGCGATCCGCGGACGGCGAACGGTACCCACCGACGTCCGACACCGCTCGGAACGGGGTGGAACGCCGACGGCGTATGCCAGACGTACCGAGTACGTACAACGCCCAGGACGACCTGTGTGGGCGTCACGGGCGCGCACGACGGGAACGGCTCACCGCGTTTGAAGAGATGTTCCGCCAGAGCCTGTACCCCGTCGTCGTCGGTCGTGACTAGACTCGAGTGTCGAAACCTGTTATCGAACACGAGGCCGCTCGCGTGCGTAGGATGGATAGGCCACCCACCCACACACGTGGCACTCATGATGGCATGATAAGTCGGGTGTGAACAAATGCGCGCGTCTGCAATGTGACGCGAACACACGTTGGTACCAGAACACAACAAAAAGACGCGTCGAGAAGCGCTTCTTTGGCCTCACGAACACACGAACGCATCTGGCGTTGTTCGGACTATCCCATGAGTGTCCGAGGTCCTCTCACGTTGTTAAAAGTGGATAGGGCGGCGGTATCCCGGAAAAATCAAGGAGAGCACGAGGCTCCGAGCAGGGAGACGAGACTAAAACACGCCCGTGCGGAGCGGTGTGGATTTGATACATGACTGTGGGGGTTTCGTGATGGACCGGCGGTCAATGTGGACAAAGGCGGGAAAACCTGACCTTCATTCTACCGGCGAAAATGAGGCCTACATGAAAAAAAGCCAATCTCCCATCACGAGCGGTACAGCAAGGGTTGGTGAGGATGGAACGTTGGAAAGTGATGTACAGGTGACGTCGTTCTTCCCTGGGTGCAATGTCCCTAGTAGTATCTTCGTGAACCCTGTGATACAAGTTCGAAGCCTTCAACGTTAGGTAAGCACTTTTAGTATCGATGGCAGATTGGCTTTTTGACGCACTGCCCATTCACCATGTGCACGACTGAAATCGTGGGGATTTTCCAGTACATATAGGTCTTCATCGTACCATTCTCACGGTACCAATTCGTCACTGAACAGCAAACAGTGTGAGCAGCATCAAGACGACGAACCCAACTGTGAACCCTTGCCAGTGCTCCACAAACGCTGTCCAAGTGTTTCAGACGGCGAATGAATACTTCCACCGCGGACGGTCGAGTGGCACAACGTCATCCCTGCTACTATAGCACCATCATCATCAAGTGGATACGGTCAATGACGCCGTGCGAGTTGCCACTTGTCCCTTTACCCACCCTTGGCCGCAGTCGTGCTTCGTTTCACCGATCATCGCGTCCTTCGCCACCATCGTCATATCCACGCTCTCGCTCCAGTTCGGACGTCCTGTGCACCGTACATGCGTCTTCGGGAAGCATTGTCCACCTCGGACTATTCTCTGTCTGTCACACACAGGACGGGTCGATGTTTATCAGAAGCCCAAGGGTGAACACACTTTAAGATATATCACTGACGTACGTAGAGCGATGCGTGTGGCAAGGTTGGTGTTGGCGGCAAAGATCCGGTTCGTGTTGTTGATTGACGACGCCCTGCCCGATCTGGAGTTCCAAGGGCCAGCACTAGTCGAAAGCAAGAATTCTGATGGACGAACGTTGAGGAGGCTTCCACCAGGAAGAATGGTCCTTCTATGCAAGGGTGGCATGTAGGGTGGAAAGGGTCGGGTAACCAAGATCCCTGAAGGTCCGGGGCAACATCAATATGTACGCTGATCATACGAACACGTTGTGATTGTCGACGTCATCTTGGGCCTTGCTCGCGTCCACATCCCATTTCGGGATGATAACGAATGGACAAGGATGGTCAACCTTTGAAATGTGGACGCGTTTTGTGAGTCACGAATTAGAAATCGTGTTTCAAATAAATGCTTGTAAAAGAATAGGTTTTTAGTTGTGCCCAAGTGCTAAAGGATACCAGAAATATCTTATCTCTTTGTGGAATGTTCAAGTTATGGTTCAAGTCGCGAATCCGAGTCGTGACGCGTCGCTAAACCGAACTCCTAACACTGCCACATCGATATCATTCAAGTGAACTTTCCAGTGAATCAGTTCAAGTCCGCGACTTTTGCAGGAGTCGTGATGATCTGACCACGAAATACCAAATTACTAGTGTACTACGCACTTTGCAGTGAGTGAGCAGCCGAGTGGACCGAAAAAAGCTGATTATGCATCGACAGGTTGGCATTTCGCGCTGTGCAGGACGCCAAACCTGATGTTTCGAAGGTTGTAGTCGTCAGTTTAGAGCACATTGAAAAGAATCCTAGTAGCAGGAGCAAATTCGAGTTACAGTATGACTTCCTCTGAGTGCAAAGCTGAGTGCTGCACTGGACTTGGATGTTATTCACTCTTTTTCGTACCATCACGGACGTTCCCTGACCACCGTCGTCTTCTGAATCGCCAAGGGGTTCTTTCTCCGTCTAGCCAGGTCATGCCGCACCTCCTCGTTCTTGCACCTCCCTTGCTGCGAGGATTATTCCAAACATCATACGGCGGAATAGAAGAATTGCTATCGAGAATTGAGAGTGGTTAGAGATGGGAATGGAATTTAGCAAGACGCATTAACAGTATACTAGATGAGGGTATCTGGAGAAACAATGAAACTAATAGCATACAACATGCCAGTGGTACGAACATCCAAGTATGAAACGATGTCGTTCACATTCTTTCGATATACGGGATTATGGAGACGCAGGTACGATAACTCACGTCCTAGTGGGTCCATTGAAAAGATTGCGTCAGCCCCACCTGTTAGGAACCAAAGATTCAGGAAGAACTTTTGCCTTTACCACTGTTGACACTGTCAAAGCAGTACTTCTTTCACGGGGATCTGGGGAATCTGCGACGACCTGCTTCATCAACCCCAAGTGAGTCGTACACAATACTTTCCGGCCTCCTCCGAGTCCGCCAGGATGTGATCGAGTGGTCCGGTCATCTACCTGCATCACAGCTCGGTCGAATATTTGACCTGGATGACCAACCAAGAGTTTGAAGTTGGCCGCTCTCGCGCACCAAATCAATTTCGCAAGTTTTTTGGTGATCGAAAGGAGGTAAGATATCTTGAGTTGGAATGTGTACGAGATCCTTGATTGAGCGGCAGAGGTGGAAGAAGCATAGCCTGCTGCCAGGACGATGTCTGAAAGCCCCCGCACGATGTCCGTGACAAGGCTGTCTGTGCTGCTAGCTGGAACGTGGATATAGGTATAGGCAAGGGATCGCCAGCGTGCAGTGAATGACTGCGAGTCTGCTTATTATCGTCAACAGAGTGAGTAAAAGTAACGAGATTGCTTACCTGAATCCTGTACTCGTTTGTATACCCCACCAAGGTATTCGGTATGTCCATTTTCCATCGCCAACGAGGAGATGATGTCTCCCAAGTAAGAGGCAAGATAGGCTCGGAATGCAATTGGAAGGTACAAAGCTGCACCATCGCGTGAAAGTACTCCTAGGCAAGTTATTAAGGGTTGAGAAATACGTCCCGAGGCTCGCCGTATTGCCGATGATTGATCTTCGGCCTCGGGAGACTGGGGATCACGGTTGTGGACCACAAATCTGGCGATGTATATCGACATCAGATGAACCAGTGAATTGAGCCTTTCGAGGGTCTCAATGAGTGTATATTCGGTGCGTGCATTCGCGATCGTGATGAAGTGCTGAACATTGGACAGTTCCAATTGTCTGGTTGCGACAGCGGATCTGATGCCCTTTAGTTGGTCGTTGTGTCGTTGATGGGTCTCATGGGTTCGCGCTTCGGATCTCCTGAGGTCACTGCGAGCAGTGGCGACTTCTTGTGATATATCAGGAAGTCGATTGATTTCTCTGTGCACACCAGCAAGCTCATCCCTTTTCATGGAAACCAAAAGCTTACGGCGGTCCAGTTCGGCAAGGAGAGTGGCGACTCGGAGCTGACGCAGCTGGGTCTCATAGCGTTCCCTGACATCTGTAAGCTTGTTGTAAAGATCTCGGGTGGCCTTTTGGTTGTGATGAAGAATAATATGGCACCATTGAAAGAGGCACACTTACGAAGTAACGAACGGGAAGATTGCTGCGCAGATCTTGTAGCATGAGGGTGTTGCGTACACTTGTCGCCAGGTTATGGTTTGGAGATAGGGCCAAGGACATGATAGCATCGGCGTGTTTAATGGGAGACCCAATTTGTTCATGTGTCGTTGCATCCCAGAAAGATATCGATGAGCCTGCGGAGGCTGCGATGTATGTGCTATCGCTTGCCAAGACAATGCATCGAGGGAAGTGGTGACTGTGGATTCGCCATTCTGAGAGTGTATTCAGGTTCCCGGTGGATGCGTCAATATGGTAGATGTAACCACTTGCTGATGCAACGAAGAGACAGCTGCTATTGTGATGCCATGCGATAGATCGGTTTGACGATTCGGAACTGACTTCTATCATAAGCTTGGCGAGCAGGCGGCCATTCTCTGTTTTGTAGATCCGAAGGGACTCGGGGAACCACGTTGCAGTTGCAATGAAAAATCCATTCGGCGAAAATTTCGCTGCGGTTACACGCCCGTCGTGTCCAAGTCTTCGCAGTTGGTTGCCCGTCGAAAGCGACCAGATTCGAGCGGTTCGGTCATCAGATCCAGACACGATGCTCGTCCCATCTGGCGAGATATCGACAACGTTCACCGCCCTCTGGTGTCCCTTCAACTCCCTCCTCACTCTCCGACTTCGCGCATCGAGCATCCTCACGTTGTCCGCCGCCACACTTGCGACCCGCTTGCCATCTTTCGAGACCGCAATGTCGTAGACCGTACTCCCCACGTTCATCAGCATTCCCACCTCCTTGCCATCCTCAGTTCGCCAACGTCGAATGTTGCCACCTTCTCCACCAGCAAAGATGTGTTTCCCATCAGCCGTAAACACGACTGAATATATGTATCCCTGGCCATCGACTTTGATCGTCCTCCCGGTTCTAGGATGAGTCCCTGTCATCATCACCTGGCTGTCGTTACCTAGGTGACTCGGAGAACTCTGCTCTTTTTCCTTGCCCTTGCTGGATCCGCCCGGGCTATCACCCTTGTTTGACTCTTCTATCCCGTCAACGTCATTTTTCCATGGTTGATGACAATGGTTATGCCCGTCTACTCACCTTTTCTCTTTATCAGTCGTTGACGCAACTTAGAGAACATTGTCGGCAGTTGAAAGTACAACTCCGAGGCTGAATATACGCCGATGTTGACCCGCTGTTTGCTACTCAGGGTTAGCCGTTCGAACCAGGAAGGTGACTTAACTCTTTGCCCGCTGAGTCCCAATATACTTGTGTCTCCCGGTCGTAGCACCGCGTCGCATCCAAGTCTTTTAATGGTGCACCAGCGTTTCCTAATTGTTTTGTGGGTTCGCTGGCCAGTACCCACGGTCATTACTCCAAAAAATGCTCTACTAGACCGTCGGAACATCTGTTTGACACCGAACTAGATATCGATATTTAAATTAACCGAACTCCAACCTCCAACATTCGATCCTACTAGTAAGGGTCTACGCTCCCTTTATTGCGACCTTGCTGTTGCGCTTCCGTCTAAGGACTCGTAAGTCTACCTTCCTTGATCGATCCATTTAGACTTCACACTGTTTTCCCAGTCTTAGGTTTGTGCCAGTGGGTTGTGCAAGGTAACCATTACTATGGTCGCACAAGTAAGTCAGAACCACCTACATCATTCTGCTCCGTCTCGCACATATTTGTGATATGAGACCGTTTTGCCTCGAGCTACTTCTGAACTCGCAGACAGCCTGGATGCCATTCTCGTCCAACATAAATAAACGGGCTACAGTGCGATCACGTTCAAATTTACTTCCCATGCCAATGTGAGCAGCGACGTTGAGGACAAACTCTTTTTACAGGATGATCCCTAGAATTTTAGGCCAAACTCAATTTATCTCTTCTCCATTTCCACTTTTGACCTGCTCGTTTGTACCTCGTTAGCGTCGGACCACCGAAGACGTATTCTGTCCGAACTGGTCCGCACGAAATCCATCCGGATGACTGAAAGCGGCCTACTTTTACGAGAGCGACCCTCGTCGTTCCTATATCGCTGGTCAGCTGTTCAAAAACTGAAGAAGATAGATACATCGCACCTCAATCACGCCTATGAGGTGAGACAGAGTACTACTCTCTTATCTCTCTCATCACTTTGTATTCCCGTGGTGAAACTCTCAAGGTGCCCGCTTTTTTTGACACTGGTAGCCGGTCTCCAGCCCGAGGGAGGTGTAAATAATCCCTTCAGAGCCCTTTCCGCCTTTCGATTTTCATCGATGTCACTCGGCAGTATTTTTCTTTGATTGCGGCACTTTTGGCGATCTCGCCATTTTCAACTTCACAGAGCTACCACACTGGAGCGAACCTCTGTCCGAACCCAGCTATCATGATAGTAAGACGGTCTCGCAAGATGAGTTTTCTGGTACACATTGCCAAGTGTTAGATCTTCTCCTGACGAATTTAGTCATTGCGTGGTGTTGAGGGACGAAAGTGATGGCACGCAGGTTACTGCATGGAAACATATGTTTATTCAGGCCACTAATCAAGGTTCGATATTTCCAGTGAGTAACCCACAAATCGCGAGACATGTTAGATCTTATCCTCGGCGGGGTCCGGACACGAACTGGAAAGGCTCGCCTCGAATGACCTCTGCCGGGGAACTGTTATCACCCGGTCCCACAGTCACTTGTAAAGAAAGTCAAGTGGGCTCACGGCACTCGCACGCGTAGACTCACTCATCATATAGTATACAGGCTGGAATACGGTGGGATCAAGAGGGAAGATGATATTGGCACTCCGATCCCAAAGACGCGCAGGGACACCTGGAATATCCATCGCTACGAACTTGCTCAACAACGATACTGAGTGAACGTCGGGAGAAACGTACTGTACTCTTGGCCTCCACTCATCCACCCTAGTTGAAAATTGGAACACGTATACCACGCCGCGAAATCGTTCCAGAAGTCCCTATGAAGAAAGTGATCTAAGGAAGTGTCATACAAAAACGCGGTAATGATTAGCACCATGTGAAAGTAAAAGCGACGCCGGGGCGCGCATTGGTGGTATCCGGATTGGGACTTGTAATCCTGGCTCCACTCTACGGAAGTGGAAGTAATAGCCATGAGCGCAAGAAATAAAATCAAATACCATGATAAGACTGAGGCCGAAGAGTTGAGGATCGTTTGCAGCTATGGATCATGGAAGAGATAGCTGCGTATTTATAGCTTGCTCAGGCTGAAGTATGGGATGAGTCACGATGGCTTTTAAAATTTGAATACAAACTTGGCATGAAACACGACTCAAATTGGAGTAAAACAGACTGAGCCTGACATGCTTGACGACCTACTGCAACCACTGAAACTTGAAAACATACATGGACGGGCAATTGACGGGAAGTATCTCGAAAATCTGTGTTTGAATTTGACATCACCGGTCCCATTGACTTGGATGGACTACATACCGCACCGGCATGCCAGATTGATCCTTCTCTCCCATCATACCCCATGGACACCAATTGTCAATGTCAATGGGTCAGCACGTGGCCCGAGATAGATATTCCTGAACCCTTCAGACAGTTTTTTTTGTCAGACCGAATCGGAAATGCCAGAAAAATCACCGGACCGTCTGGGGCGATGTCATGGCATGTGGTCTTTTCTCAAATGATATCACACGATGTCGAGGGCAATCAGACAATCTATATAATCCAATTTTAAGTTATTTCCAATCAGTTCACCGCCCGCGTTTTGCTGCCTAGTGAGTACCAGTACTCATTGCTACTAGTCAGGCCTCGGATGCAAGACAATCTGAAGCTACTACTTCCACACTCCTTTTGGACACCAGTCATATCATGAATCCGTGACAGGGTTGGCCTGGCCTAGCTTGAGGTTGAAACATTAACATCTGACGGTACGTAGCCCATTATCATGATCACTTTCCACATTCCAAGGCGCTGGTGGCAGGTGACGTGTTTAGGTTAGTGACGTTGCGAGCATTCGGTTAATGCGTCACGGTCGTTTCAAATTCAAATCCATGCTTCTTCCCATATAGCCAACTCGAAGTTGACCCTTCTCTGTGACCCACGGTGATGTAGAATGCAGTCACAGACTGAAACATAGGGCCTCAAGACTTGAAGCTCAGAGCTTCTGAATCATATTGTCCGAGTCAGTGCTCCCGGCCGGCAACTTCAACCTGCTAGGAGCCTGCGCGAATCGTCGTCATTGCGCTCGAGCGCAGAATTTCTGTCATAATCCTTTCACGCGGCCTGCAGACCCATGCACAAGTGCCCAACTTGAAGCAACCTAAGACAGTACTGTAAATCTGTCATTGGACAGACTTCAAATTCTCAACACGTAACTGAGACTAGGAAGGCGCAACGCGGGTTGAAGGCACGGGTTGAGCTCGAAATCACGGTTGGTTGCGCATGAACATGTCACCGTCGTTAGAGCCAGAGCTCCATAACACTCCCATTGTGGTCAAGGTTGTCAAATCGTGTCCGCCTGGTAGGACCAATTGGGCCTGGCGATAATCACCATAAAAAAACAAAGTAAAAATTTGTCGACGCACCCGTGATGATTTTCGGTGTGTTGGCACTGAAACGGTCGCAAACTCACTGACGCTGGAGCCGGGATTTTCCTGTTGTCCCATCTGGAAGGGTCCATTAACAGTAACATTGAGATGGGATGACTCGGAGCAAATTTACTTTGGAGGCGGACGGCCTCGAACACAGTAGCAATGCATGCGACCTTGGTCAGAATGAAGTCGACTATCCTAGTATCACATGTAGCGCAACGAAGACCCAAAAAGAACCCTGGTCTTCACCACCGTCGACAGCGTCAACCGTCTGTCAGTCCTGGGTGGTACGCTGATCCGCCTTCATCACGGCCTTGTCGAGTGTCTGGCCAGGATGGTGTTTGAAATCCCATACTTGTTGAGCTCTTTGATGGGGCTTACTTGAAACATTCAAAGAGGAGATGGTCGATTCAGGGTTTCATTCGCCAAGGAGATGCTTAGTACAAATGTGTTCAAGTTTGTTTCTTGCTTTCCCCACGCTTCCTAATCTGAGACTACCTTGCTACTGTTCAAGTTGAGCAGGTTCGTTTAACGAATTACATCGGCCTCGCCTGTTAGGCCCCGCATTATGGCATAGTGGACAGACAGTCCGCTGACGTCTTTTACATGCACTTCCAAGCTCCCAGTGTCCTTTCAATACCATCGCCAGTCCGCGTCGGACCCCGACTCGACGCATCAAGGACCCATGCACAGTTCTTCCCCCTCCAATTGGCTAGCTTAGTTAGACCTCTGAGGACTCCTTTTTGCTTGCTCTGCACCGATACCCCATTACTCTCTAGAGCAGCAGTGGAGTCCTTGCTCGGATGGGCATTTGGTTCAAACATCTCTCTGATGTCATCGATACCGTCAACTTGTACTGTTCCTCTGCTTACCCTTTCTCCGTGCCAATAGCTGCGTGACGCAATCCAGACTATACTGTCGGTGGATGAAAGTACAGCCCCAAGAACGGGTGCCGTTGACTCGCCAGCCCAATGACCCACTCCTGTGCTTGTATGTCAGCTTTCGCGTCTTTTCATCCTCTTCATTCGTGCGCTTGTAACATCCCTAACTGCTCGCAGCAACCGGCGACGCAAGCTACCATCACGAAGCAATCAGGAAATGCATTAAACGAAATTTAGTCCGATATATTCGCATGAACACTCGCTCTCGGTCAATGCTTTGCCCTTGGCCCCTGGTGCTTCTCTGACGAACAAGGACTGTGTCACGTTGGCACAGTGCGTTTTCTTGACTGCTCTCATGAGGATGAATGTGAATCGACCATTAAAATTTAACGAGGACACTAGCGATGATGTGGCAAAATCTGGGCTTCGCTCTAGACTTATACACTAATACACCGAGATCAGGATGTCATATAAAGGTTAGAAGTGCTTCAGACGTGAATCCGAATGAACCGGCACTTGACTTAAATTTTCTTCCACCTCATTAACTTTCGAAGTTGAATAGGGCCCTTCGAGCCGTTGTCGTTCCCAATTTGGAATCATTTCTTGAGATGACAAAACATGGTGTAGAGTGGTAGGAAGGTAATGGTCCTATAACACCTGAAGGGAACGAGTGTATGCGACATTGTGAGGGTGAACATACAGTCTTTTTGAACATCTCAGGCTCGGGGACAAAGACACTTGGAAAAGTAGCTACACACACGGAGGAGCTCGGCAGTGACCGGCATCGAAAAATCGGCAAATTCCGGTTTACTTCCTCACGCGCACGAGTCACGCTCATTCTCATTGCCGTACTCTGGCATGTCGGCTCCGGACTATGGTGAGTCATGCAATTGAAGCTTGAAGCTAGCTTGAAGGCTGTCGGCGCCTGGTTGCACATACAAGTACCATTTCGGAAATTCACGCTGTGGTCGATTTCAACATTGCGGTGTCCAGAGCTCAAATTTCATCCGGCCCATTCAACTAGCGGCCGGCTCGGGGGATGGCGTAACCCACCGTCACATTTTGGTTTCCACTTGTCGAAAAGGGACTCTCATCGCCTCAAATAGTGATCCGTCGGTGTCTGATGTGGATTCACACAGTGCCAATGGCTCTAGTGTAACTACGCGTCCACCCGGCGGCAAGCCGGTGGGTGACTAGACTTAAGACCACTCATTACTTCGGCAAGTCCACGAATATTATTGGCCTGCCACAATGAGTCATCCAGATTTACGATGTGCCTGCGTGTAAGTACCGTGTCTATCATTGCCTGCGGTTACAGTACATAAAGCCAATCATTCCCCAGTCTATACTTCCGCACCACCCACTGTTCCCTTTCTCCCCTTTTTGTTCAATCTAAACCATGGATATTTTACCAACTAAAGTCCCTGAATCCATTCAGTATATCCTGTCTCGCATTCCGCAGCTCTCAGCATTCAATGCGGTCGTAGCATGTACAGCGGTTTTTGCATTCCTCAAGTTGGTCCGCTTGTCGCGCAGGCGGCTTCGCACCCACAGACTCAATGGTCCACCAAGCCCAAGTTTCGTATACGGAGCTGGAAAAGTAGTGATGGAGTCAGACGACCCAGCGGATGTGTACGAAGCGTGGGCAAAGGAGTATGGTTCGGTCTTCGAAATGCCCTCAACTTTGGGGAGCAATCGGATTGTGCTGTATGATCTCAAGGCTCTCGCACACTTCCACGCCAAGGATTCGTGGACCTACGTTCGAACACCTATGGCAAAGAAATCCATCGAGCGTGGGGTAAGCTATGGGTTTGCTTGTATTGAGATACGCCACACCTGACGTCATTATGCCATTGATAGTTCGGACGAGGTTTGTTTTGGGCTGAGGGAGAAAGTCACAGAAGGCACGCCTCTGGGTTTGATTTGAAGCAGGAAAACGTGCTGATTAGTTACTTCTAGGCAACGCAAATCCTTGACCCCCGCCTTCAGCGTTGCTGCCCTTCGCAACTTGGTCCCCATCTTCTACGACTCTGCATATAAGGTATTTCCAGATCCCCAGACCTTCGCACTGCGTTTACAGGATGTTTTTAATTTTAGGCAAAAGGAGCGTGGAATGCACTCATTGAGTCCACCGGTCAAGATGGCACTATCATCGAAGTGCAGAATTGGTGAGCTTCAAAGTTGTTGGCTATGAGGGACCATAAATCTGACTGAGGTATCCGAAGGATGAATCACATCTCGTAAGATGTCTTCCTCTTTCCTGTTTATTCTGACTCGTATATATACCTCCGCCAGCCTCGACACGATGGGCCTCGCAAGTTTCTCACATAATTTTGGTGCACTCGAGGGGAAAGAGTCTCTGGTTGGTTCGATCTTTGACTCACTCACCTCATCAAGTCGCTCTTCCACGATAAACGTCGGATTGACCCTTTTGGCCCAAATGTTCCCTGTTCTTCTGTATATCCCTACTTCGCGTTCGAAATCGATCGACAAGCTGAACGGTGCAATGGAAGATATATCAAACGTTCTGTTAGCTCGAACGAAGAAGGAAATAGAAATAGGCGGTGTTGGTGAGCATGAAGAAAAGTCGATTATCGGGCTTTTGAGTACGTCTGTTCCAACAAGTCGTCCGAGTTTTTTTTTTTGACGTGACTCACTCGAAACAGTCAAAGGGGAGAGGGTCGATTCAGAGTTCCATCTGTCAAAGGAGGAGGTACTTGCGCAGGTAAGGTGGTTCCAGATCCTACATTAATATTCGACTTAACAGGCTCGGTAACAGATGAAGATTCTAATTCTCGCAGGATACGAGACCACGTCCGGTGAGTTCCATTCCTACGTCTGGAGAAGCAACCTGTCTCATTTCTACACTAGTTAGCTTGACGGTAACATCGTCCACAGCATCTCTATTAATGCCATTTTTGATCTCCGACTTCTAGTGGGCCCTCGTCGAACTTTCCCAGAACCCCGAGATACAGACTAAGTTGCGAAATGAACTTCTCGACCATGGTTCAGATCCAACATACGACCAGCTTACTAACAGTCTTCCATATCTTGATGCTGTCGCCCATGAGGTTTTCCGCCTCCACTCGCCCGTTCGTGAGACTATACGGATGGTACGCATATATTTATCTCCGTCTCACCTTCACTTCTAATACACTCGCTTTCGCTTTGTTAGGCCTCAGAAGATGACGTGCTCCCTCTGGCTGAACCCCTCCGCACGAAATCCGGCGAGCTGATTGAGAGCCTGCCTATTGCCGCGGGGACGACCTTCGTCGTTCCTATATCGTTGGTCAACACTTCGAACGCCATCTGGGGTGAGGATGCCAAAACCTTCAATCCCAACCGTTGGCTTGAAGGTGTGGGTGAAAATGGGATTCCGGCCAAGGCAAGGGAGATCCAAGGACACCGACACTTGCTCACGTTCTCGGATGGCCCACGGACATGTCTAGGAAAGAACTTTGCAGTCGCCGAGTTCAAGGTCAGGGATTCGGATATGTTGTCTTTGATGCATCGGATGCTGATGTGGAGATTCATTGACACAGGCTGTTTTATCTGTCCTCGTCAAGAATTTCGTCTTTGAAATGCGAGACGGTCCCAAGACGGAGATCGAGATGAGTAGAGGAATCCTTCCTCGGCCTCGTGTAGTTGGCGAGGAGGGATGTAAGATGCCTCTCCGCGTGAAGGCGTACACTGGATGAAGCTTGGAGGCCCAGAGATCGTTAATTCACTCGTCTGATTATGATGTACAAGATCATTTCCGCTACAATCCACTCAATGTTTCCTCGCGTCTATCTTACTCAATCATAACTGCCAATGTAGTAATCTTCGTGTCATTCCGTATGTTTTCTAAGTACTAGCTGATGCTCTTATTTCCTCGTTGATAATATGGACAGCACACGACAAACCTTAGCCATAGTCGGATATACAGACGTGTGCATAGTCCAGGTAAGCACCTTACTCGATGCCCCAATGCCTTGCCTCAAGTTTCTGCACAGTCGAGAAATACTTGCAAAGTGTCATTGTGTACCGACGAGATTCCGGTGGCGAGTCTCGGCATCAGATTACAGCGAGCTACTACCCATGGCCAGAAATGGCGTTAATTTAATCTATGATCGCCCGCTTGAACGATACTGATGATCTTATGAGGCAAGAACTGTCCATTGAGTCGGCCATTTTTCATGTCCAGGTCTCACGGATTACACTGTAGGATTACAATCCCTCGACTGCCCTGTAGAGACAATAGCCTAAACTCTTCAATTATATGCTCAGGTATTCTAGCCATGCTATAACCTTAATTTCTAACTGCACGCGCGCGCCATCAATCGATTCCAGAAACGAAAAGACGATATAATGAATCTTTACCTCTTATTCACTGAAACGCCGGATGCGCATGGGAACGCTAGCACCCTCTTCACCGATTACCTTCGGTCTCGTTAAAATACCCCTCTCTGTCCCGATCTCCACCTCGGGGCCGTCCCGAAGCTCAAACACAAAGTTCTTTATGAGAACCAATAGAACGACCTGTCACGGGCACCAAAGTCCAACATGTAAGCTCAAAAGCAGAAACGATGCTAGACATCTGTGGATCACGAACGAACGCGTACCTTGAACTCGGCAATCGCAAACCCTTTTCCGAGACATGTCCTAGGGCCATCAATGAACGTCAACAAATGACGGTGTCCCTGGATCTCTTTCGCCCGGGCTGGGATACCGTCTTCCTCAAGCCACCTTTCAGGCCTGAAGACCCTGGCGTCCGGACCCCAGAACGCTGTAGAGCGGTTCATGAATGGTACGGATACAGATACCGTGGTTCCCTTTGCGACCGAGATATGGTCGACCAACTTGCCAGATTGAGTTTGGACCGGTCTGCTCAACGGAATCGTATCGTCTGTTGTAGCCTATTACAAGGTTAGATTGTGGCAAACTATCGGTAGCGTGCACGTACTACGCGACCAAACTCTGGGATAGGAGGATGCATACGAAGAATCTCGTGGACCACAGCGTCGAGGTACGGGAGATTATTAAGCTGATCATAAGTTGGATCGGCCCCAAAGGTGAGAAGTTTCGTCCGTAATTTTGTTTGAGCGTCTGGATTCTTGCAAAGTTCGATGAATGCCCACTGGACAAGGAAAGGGTATAATACGTAATTAGCAAGGAATTCACAAGTCAAATCAAAGTCTCCCACTGTTAAACTGACTACCGAGGTAATAATACATCAAATCTCGGACAACGCAGGAAAATGACGGACTTACTCGATGTGGTTTCATATCCAGCAAGCAGCAGGACTTTAGCCTAGGTGAAAATAGCCACCCGAATATCAAAGGAAGTTCGAGTCAAATCTCAGTACGCACCAGGCCCGTCACCTCCTCACGAGTTAAGTGGAGCTGACCCTCCCGGCTTTCAGCCTTGACTGTTCGATGTATGTAGCTGTGTTTCTTATCTTAAGATAACATACGGACGCACTCAGAAAACCAAGGATAGACTGTTCTTCTCTTTCCCCTAGGACACCAGCCTCCTTTTCTCTCCTCGACTTTGACAGTAACTCATCAGTGATTTGTCCCATCGTGTCATTCAGCCTCCGAACGAGTTTTGAGTGGCTGGTCGGCGCTTTGATTAACCATGGGAGGACACCGGCGAGGAGGAGCAATATTAAATTGATCGTTCCCTCACCGCCACTAAACATGTCGAATACTTCCGCTATCGAGCTCCTTTTACCGTCCAGAGAGTTAAATTCATGAGAAAAACCAGCTACACCGATCGTGTCGAGACTATCGCACGTCGTCAAACTCTATCACGATGCAAATGAATGGATTTTCGTACGAGATATGGTTCATCCTAAAGTGCAATGTCAAGTCTGAGTATTTGAATAATTATTAATATGAGCATTGCATACCAATTTTGAACCTCAATTATTGCATTGTCGTTACCATTCGATTCGATTAGTGAATCCCAGATACCCTTAACCTAATCTCCCTCTTCAGAAACGGAGAGAAAGTTTGATGGAACCAGAAGATGGGCCACATACTTTGTAAGCCGAGTCATAGAACACCGAAGTCAAGCTACGAATTGCAGCGTTACTAAAAGCTGGTGTCAGAGCCTTCCGTTGTCTACATAGATCGATGAACAGGTACTCCGTGCAAATAGTAACAACAAAAATACCGACCTACGATGACTTTCTCCCCGCGAAGTCAAAATCCCCTTGCCTACCTGCATAGCCCCGATCAGAGCACCTCACGGGTATTAGAAAATTTGCAATTACCAAGCTTTCCGTAGCAATGTGTCCGAGTGGCGTCGATACGTACGTCCATGGCTCTAATCCAAACATGTGTGCCACTGCCTTTGGGTCACAGAGCACGATCCTTTTCCCTCCTAATGCGGCGGCAACCTCGAACGCCCCACCATACTCTTCTGACCATTTTTCGAACACAACCCCGGCATCAGGAGATGTGAGAAGTACTGTACCCATGCCCCACAGGAAGGACGGATTGGGTGGCCCACGAAGTGCGGTTGTCTTCATACGTTGACGAGTGGCCTGGGCGACTTTGACAATGGAATAAAGGGCCGCTACGGCCCCAATCGTACACACAGCATCAACGACATGTGGACGATAAGACACGATCTCATCAATGATAGGCAACATTTGCAGAAATCCCAGCGAAACGGGGCTGGCCATTGGTGCTGAAAAACTCCGAACCAGTCAAACGAGAGGTACCGAGAGAGAATATATGCGGGGTAGTTGGGGTTGCGTGGAGATAGCTGGGACCATAATATGCTTATTTATCGGACAGATTGAAACGCTCATCGAAGCCAGTTTCTATAGTCGGATAGGGAGGTATCCATGAACCTGTGTATAGCACGGAAATTACCTTACAAAAACGGTGTCGTGTAGTCACTTGAAACATGTGATTTGACTTACTGAAGCTAGTCGTTAATCTGAGCACAATTGGCATGCAGGAGTAACGCAGGACCAGCAGCTCCGGCCGGATGACCCTTATAGGCTGCTGATAGAAGACCTAAAGGAAGTGCTGTGAGTTTCACCCGGAATTCATATATACATACATAAGTATATGTGACAGTGATGGTGGCAAGATTGAAGGGTCTGACTCTAGCTTATGTAACATCGCGGCGCAGGCGCTTACCGGCGGAGAAAGAATTCGAAGGCGAAGCGCACGAAGCGGGACACCGGCGTACAATCAAAGCCCATGCCATGATCAATGTCATTGATCATGCGTTCACCATTCCGTAAAATTAGCAGTGCCAGCGGACACGAGGCAGCATCTGGGCCAGAAAAAGGTCACTGCCTAGGCCCCATGATCCAACTGTATCTCCTCGCGGCCTCCGAATCATTCCCGTCGGACGAGTGAACATAATTTTTTCATCAAGACTAGTCAATGGCCGATGCCCACAGCTTGCACAGGAGATGATGTCATGTTTTTCGAATGGAAAAAAGCCTGCAGAGCGTCGCTATTCCCATTACGTGGCTGCTTTATTGTGTCGCCCGCATAATGTAAGGTGATCAGGGGCAGTACATTAGGCGAGGCGGATAGACGCGTATGTTAACTGGGGAGATATCTGGCCACTTGCGATGACATGATCGAGCTCGTCTTTGATGCTCATTCTGGTTCCTGACTAATGTTTAACGAAAACACTGCTGGTGGCATGGCGACCTGAATATATAAACTTGCCGCATCTCGAGACACTGTTCTCGTTCCGGCAGTGAAGAATGATCTTCTTTCTTGATTTGTATATGAAGTCTAAGCACTTGCTTGCAGTGATATTTGGCTAAGATCTCCACGGGGTCGAGCACTGACAGGCAGGAATAATGATGACCCTCATCAGGTGTACAATCTGTGGACTTCCCCCATAATTATGCGTCCAGAATGAATGTAGGTCAATTTTCCACCGCTGGAAGAGAATTTAATTCCACGCAGAAGAGGTCCATTGAGAAAGTCGGTACAACACGTGCCACATGGCTCCTTCGTACTATAGCTGAACCAGATGTGTCATCCCGGACAAGAGCCCCACCCAATTACAGTACAGTGTAGTAAAATATATTACGACAATACGACAACCATAAATAGCCAGATAAAGATGTGTGGAGGATTGGATGATTATGTAGAAATCAAAACAAGTACACTAGAATATAGAAGACCGCAGGCCTGGGAGGCATAATAAATAATACGTATGGTAGTACAGACAGAAATACTGCGAGGGAGTGTGTCGTGTGGAGTTCTGTGGCTTAGTAGTATTCCTAAAACGAACTGTGTGACGGGGGCAAAACTACTATGCAAAAGGAAACGAAGCGACGAAGACGTATCATTCAACTGGACGTGGCTCAATAATCGACAAGTGTTTGAAGCTACGTCGTAATGGTGAAGGCTCGTCAACTTCGACCGTTTTTTCAATAGTAATTTCCAACTAGTTGAGCATATATCAACGTACAACCAAAAGCGCGCCAGACTCAACAACATACCTTCGGAGATGTAAGGAGATCGCTGCGCTGAACAAGCAATGGGTCTTCACACAACAATGAGGAATGAAGTCTACCTACCGTGGATTTGCCTGTTGGTCTTGGCGGTATACTAGAAAACCGCGGAAACCCTGCATGGAGCTCCTCAGAAACACCACGTTGTCGTTGGTGCCGAAGGTTTTTACGCGTGTTTAACCTGGAAACCATGAGTAACACCTTAGACGAAAAAAAATCAAAACTCACGTTGCGAGGAGCGAGTTGGCATACACTATAAGATGCCGAATGAGCGAAAGAATCAAACGCAGAAATATATCACGCACATTTGGCGATGAAAAAGTGGAGTCCCATGAAAACAAGATTATTGGGCATCACAAGCCACTTGAGCGGTGATGAGAACATTCGGAAAATAAAGTCCAAGGACACTTACGCAAATCATGGACACGATCGTCGCAGCGCTGGGGAAATGGTGAGTGAGAGGTGGTAGGCCAGGGATAAAATAGACAAACCTTGTCAGCAGATTGGTCTCGAAAGTATATAGGACCACCATGCTAATGACGCGATCCAAGCTGCCGCGTGATTGGTGAACATAGTAGATGTCACCGGAAGTATGGGATCCTTACCTCGTTGACGCCCTCTTGTCGCCCTGCAGAATATGCAGCGAAATGGTCAAGAATCCCGTGACTAAAATATCCACGAGACACGACATTGCTAGACCCAGGGTAAAGACCCACTATCACAAGGGTGAGACGGTAAGCGCGAAACCTACACATACGATAAAAAATCTCACTCGAAAATTTCTTTTGAACGCGGGGAAGGTTTCCATGTGGATCCTGTATTTAAAAAAAATGCAGATAAGGACTACGGTGAGTAGAGCAAAGGAAAGCCATACATTTCCGCAGTCGTAACTAAAAGTTGGGAGCAAACGACATTCAAATTAGTGTCCGATTAAAAATCCAGCATTCTTTCTGCTTTACCTGACGCGCAACCTATTCTATCGGATCGGATCATCGATTTGATTGACAAAGCGGAAAATGAGCTTACACAGACGGAAGAATGCCAATACAACCTGAGATGTAATTATCAATCAGATATGGACCCACCCTCCGACGGGTCGGTGCTTACGATTAACGCAGTGAACAACCACTGTTCTCGACTCACTTGGACAATTGAAGTAAGTTATTATAGTTAGTGTTAGTCATATCTTGCTCACGTTTGTGGATGCGATGCGAGAAAAAACTTTGTCAAGAAGTCAGTAATCCAACCTCAGGGTGAGAAGAAACGTGATACCAGTGGACGATAAAAGTCAATATTGCCTGTGTCGGGCCAGTGAGACCATCGGATAAGAGAGTTGGAAAAACGTTGCACTCACGGTGGTTATGACCGTCAGCTTTGATATGATGATCAGATGAGCGAGCTGGAAAGATGGAAATGTACGTACTGCTAGCGGGCTGCATGATGTTCATTTCAATGTGATTTAGATGGAACCGAAAACGAAAACGCACACTGGAATCGTCTCAATCTTAGTTTCGTCACCAAAATGCTTGATTAAATATATCCAAATTGACGCATAGACCAATACGCTATGAATCATGTCGAGCGCCCTGATTGAAAGAAATTGAACAATAGTAGTGGCGTGTGTATAACGGTGTGCTTACCACACGGCTCCGACCTGGTAGTAACTTGATGAGGTTCAAACATGAGGCGCGATCGTAGAGGTGACTCACAATGGCTTTTAGTCTCACGGAATCTTGAGGGAAAAGTTTGATATAGAGGAAAGTCTGCACGTTGACGACTCCAGAAAGGCTGGCGTAAAGTCGAACATGAATCAAGTCTGTTTAACACCGTTGACATGAGATACGCACACCGCAGCACAGAACCCGCCAAGGAGGAGAGCACCCAATGTAACCGCAACGAAGTGTGACATCTCTGCGCCTGTTTGAAAGAGAGGGAAGACCACGAGATGGTATCTCGGAGGAGTGGACGAATGCGAGGAAGCGGGAAAAGAGATAACAAGGGACAGAATGCCAATGTCTTATATGTAGACATTTATTCGTAAGGCGCTTGGTATGCTTCCTGGGGGTCGAGGCTTAGCATGACAAGTCGAGTTCCGTATCCCTATCAGCCATGCCCGCGAAATTCATATTCAAAGGACAAGTCATGTGAAATTGTCACCAGTACATCCGCCGCGGCGTGTGTCAAATGCAATTAATGCAAAAACAGTTAGGACGCAAGCCCGCGAACCTCAAGCCGGCGGGGGTCCGAGTCCGTTTTGGACGAACCGACTCAGTCACTGGCGGACTTCTCGTCGAAGCATTCCTCAAGCCATTGCATTTCTGACTTTTCTGTCACGGACATTCGCTGGCCCCACCGTTTGCATCAGTGAATGCATTGCCTCAAGGTGCGTTGACATATTCTAACAAACGCTGATCCGCCCGAAGCTATGGATTGCACAGCACCGAGGACAGAATTACATAAGGAGAAAAAATGGCCCGTTCCTTGAAGTTTTGGGGTATTGAAATAGCATTTAGGTCGTAGGACCCTTAGAAAGAACGTTTAATCAAAAGAAACGTATTAAAGGCAGAAGGTATGATTCTCAGAATCCTCACGGTGTTGGAGATGATCTGGTGTGACAGCCATTGTTCAAATGAGGGTTTCCAAAACAATCGAGTCAAAATGTCCTCAATATATCATTAATATTGCTCGTAAAGACAAGGGCAGTGCTAGTGACTGGTCAAAGCGAAGTTTCAGAGTGTGTTGATGCCATCTGCCAATGTTTCAATTGCGAAAAGCTTCGGTGGCACTGACAAAGTCATTAGTTCTCCTTGAAAGTGGCGTGACGTGTGACACATGGTGTAAGTACTTATCAGGACGCGGACGGCGGATGCGGTTCCTGCGACATCCACTGCAACACTGTTCTACTCTTTATGGCGGTACTCGTCGCACATGTGTCTAATCTGTGACTTTGTCTGTATATTCTCCCGTTTTCATCTCTGTCGTTGGGGCTCAAACCACGCCAATGCTCTGACCGTACACATGTCACCAGCAGCCTGCAGGGCATTCGAGTTGACAGAGACCTCGCCTATGGCCCTCTCCCGCCCCACCCTGCAGTGTCAACACACGACGCCACATTCCTTGCCGATATCAAAGGGCAGCATTTCAGTACGAGGGCGAAGAAGAAGTCTGTGAGTAGACGTCTTTGGGATACAGTGGTAATGGGTGGTGTCATACCACATGACAGTCCCTGACTTGGACAATAGGGAATGCGAGGTTCGTGACTGTGGTTCATTTTGAGGGTTACGGTGATGAATAAACAAGGGACGGGATCAGACTCAGCAGAGTGCAAGGCTGCAAGCATGATCCTGTATAGGACACGTTAGTGATCTAAAGCTTAACGATTTATCATTTGGTTTCGTACGCATGGTAGAGATAAAGAGGGGAAAACCTCGTATCAGTCCACCTATTTCCCTGGAGAACCACCGATGTCTTGACCACCGTCATGCATGTGTGGGATCTTCTTTCCTCTTGCTCTTCCAGCTGATTCCCTTCCCAATTTGCCATTTACACCTGTAGATCGTACTACGCATTCATAGTACCTGGGAATGTAAAGATGCCATCCTCTGGCACTGCCAGCCGGTGGTAAGCAGGATGCTTTCCACAAGTTTCCAGTCACAAACGCTGAAAACACGTAGGGACGGCTAGGTGAAATTGCCGATGCATGTTGGCCTAACTTGAACCGTTATATCATCTCAAGGCAATAAATGGGTTTCATCCGAGGGTCAATGAATACTTGCATACCAGCACGAGGGTCTAGCACATAGCACCGAGTGCGTGTGGTGCTATAGCGCCTAGGGAAGATCGTGTATGTTGCGTAGGGTATACATAGCGACTGATTGCAAATCGGCGGTCGCGACAATGCATTACATAAGACACTGGCCCGTATTGGAACTTATTAGTCAGGATAGACACGTGACGTTTCAGAACTTGCCGATAGGAGATTTCTCCTATGTAAGTCGGAAAGAGACTCTACTACAAGACTACGCTCTGCAGAAGCTATAAGGTCTGAAGCACTAGATTTAGGACACACTAACAAGCCCAGAGCGCACAGCGCTCTGTCAGGTTGATGTCTTCTCCAGAAAAGATTCGAAAAGAACCTTTGCCTTGATCACCGTCACCGTCATATCCTCACCCGATGTCGACGATTCAGATACTACCATCGTCCGTTTCGCCAACCCCAACCGTGTCGTGCAGAGTATCTTCTGACCACGGGCCTGACACCCACCTGAATCCACCTCCATCCTGCTGTCATCAAACGCCTCACCGGGCCCGACAGCCACAACTAGAAAGTCGCCCGACAACGCATCCGCGATCATCTTACTGAGTTGCCCCGCAGTAGAGATGATGAACGACACACGCCTCTGAAACTTGGTCGAAATTCTCGATTTTGCGGTTGGGACAGAGATGGCGCAACCTGCTGCCACGATTATGTCGGTGAGTCCGTCTAGGATAGCCGAAACGAACACGTCCGGGTCGCTGGTGACGGTAGGTGATGTGGGTGATAGGTGTACACGCGTCAAGGAGCGCCACCGACCAGAGGACACTTGGGACTCTGTCGGTATTGTCAGCAGAACAAGAGATGATGTCTCAAGACGCGACTACTTGCCTGATTTCCACATGCGCTCGTAAATCTCATCGAGAAGCTGGTTTTGTCCTTGCTGGACGGACCACGAAGAAAGGATGCGGTGCACGTAATGAGTTAGATAGGCTCGGAGCACGATCGGAAGATACGAAGCTATGTCTTCCCGTGATGTTTTCCCCAAGCAGTTCACCAATAGTTGACCTACAACATCTGCCACCCTCTGCCCCGCAGAGGTTCGTTCCTCCGTCAATCTCCCTGCGCCGGACTGAAACCCGCTGAGCATATACCCCGCGATGAACACCGAGATCGATTGAATGGCCGTATTGAGGTATTGCAACGTCTCTACGATCATCTTCTCTGCGTATTCGTCCGCTTTGGTGATGAACTCTTGCACCGCAAATATCTTGGGCTGATTGGCTGAGACAAATGCTTTGAGCTCAACTATCTGGTTGTCATATTGTTGCTGCATCTCGACGATGCGAGACTGGGCGGTCTCGAGCTCGCCCCGGATGGAGGTGAGCTCGTACGATTCGAGATAGCGCTGCTCAAGGTCTTTAGACACAGCTGCCAGCTGTTCCGCCTTGGTAGCATCCGAATGCTTCCAGTAGGCCACATCTGCGGTGAGAGTTGCAACCGTGCGATCTTTGGTTTCGTTCAACGTTTTGAGCTCACGCGCCGTACGTTGAGACTCGGTAAGCTGATTCCGGAGATCCAGAAGCGTCTTCTCAAGATCCGCTATCCTTTCGTCTATAGAAGTCTACGTCAGACAACCACGATAAGGTCACCCCAATAAACCCACTCGATCGCTCGTTCTCTGTATGCCTCATCCCCCAATTTTCCTGTTCATTATGAGTCTGTGACATTTGATGTGAGATAGCGCGCATCGCAAATGATACACGTACGTTTCCAAAATACACGGCGGGAAGAACATCACGGAGATTCCGAAGACTGATCGCTTTCCCATGACCCACCGCGAGGTCGTCATGTATGGAAATGGCCATGGACTTGACGATATCACCATGATCGAGCACAGGCCCTACCTTCCGGTGCGTGCTACTGTCCCAAAACGAAATCGAATTGTCGGTCGACACGGCGACGACCGCGCCATTGCACGCCAACGCGATGCACCTGCACTTCAGCTCGGCCGTGTGAACGGCCCATTGGGAACGTATCGTAGACGTGTCGAGAGCATATACACTCCCGTCCAGGGACAACGCGTAAAGCTGTTTGCTATCGCATGTCCACACGAGCGATTCGTTCAAATCCGAACCGACCTGAATAGGGGAGTCAACGAGTACGAGGCCGGTCCGAGAGTTGTAGATCCGGACGGACGACCGTCGCCATGTCGCGGTGGCAACGAACCGTCCATCCGGCGAGAACTTGACACCAACTACCAAGTTGTCATGCCGCCACGGTCCCAATAGTCGTTCACCAGTTGACACCGACCATACGCAGACCGTGTTGTCGCTCGACCCTGTCACGAGTCTCGTCCCATCCGGTGAGAAATCGATGGCATACATCGTCCCCGCGTGACCTTTGAAATCGGCCACCTTGTCGTGACTTTGAGCATTCCACACTTTGATGAAGGCCCCACCGATGGCCGCGAGCCACCTTCCATCTGGCGACACCGCGATGTCATGGACTGACCCTCCAACATGCATCGGGGTCCCCGTGATCTCGTTCCCGTGCTCTGATTCCCAACAACGAATCTTGCGTTCGTACCCGCCGCCCAAGATGTGCCTCCCATCCGCAAGAAACGCCACCGAATAAATGCATTCCTTGCCGTCAATGTCGATCAGTCTACCTCTGTTTCGAGGCTGCATTGGCACAGTGGGAGGAGGGGCGGCTATGGAGGACCGGTTGTGAATCAGCTCCTGGGTCTTGGTGCGTATCGCACTTCCGATCGTCTTGCATTGGCTACTGGCGTCTTGATGTGCCAGCTTTTCTCCCTTTTGCTCCACGATGACCGATGCGGCAACGCTGGAATCCGAACCTATGAGCCTTGTCAGGATCATTTTTTCTGTGCCACGATACCAAGCATCTTACTCTTTTTTGGCTTCCTGCGAACTACCCTGGGGAACATGTTGGACTGGGAGACGGTGCACGACAAGGAGGTACACGGGGGTTAATTATGAGAACCCTTTGTCGCCTGCCATATCCGTTTCTCCTTATCGAAATCACCTCGTGGATCACCGGCTAACTTACTGCGGAGTCCGAGTCGTCGTTGTGGCGCTCCGAGGTCCGAGTGCTCCGAGGATGCCATCGAGCTCACTCTTGCTGTGACCATTGTTCGTATGGAAAATCGTCAACGCGACCTGGAGTACGACCATTTTCCATCGCCTACTGTACATCCACCGTCTGGGCACACTCCAACAGTTCCTCTAACCTCGTCTCCTCACGAATTTGAACCATGATCAGACTATCCGTCGCGATACGCTTGTACTGCACACGCGACACCTGTGCAAGCAACAGTGCGCCAAATGGCTGCCTTAGATGTGCAATGAAACGTAGTGCCCGCGTCGTCTCGTCTCGCCCTCCGACACCAGCACGAGTGTGAGAGAAATCTTGATCAAGGAGAGCACTGATCCATGGGTTGATGAGGATAAGACCCTCCATCCCCGACAAGTTGTCGTTGGTCTTGATCGTTACTTCTCCGAGAGCAGATGTCGTCGCACGGTACATGTACTCACCGGATTCCAAGTCGGTTTTGACAAGTTCAGTGATCGAGAAAACAATGCCAGAAAAGCGGAGGCGAGTAGAAACAAGCGATGGTGGTGGAAGGGAATTGAGCTGGCGATAGAACTCGACAGCCTGTGGGTGGTCCGAGGAAGACAAGCGTAGCGCCGTAACGAGGTTGTCCATCTCTGTCGTCTCGATGGGTTGTGGAATATGTGGTGGCACGAGGTGGTGGTAGACCCTGAGATCCAGCGGAAGGCAACTGTTATAACTCCCTGTAGGTCCAGTCCAAGCAAGGATCGTGACGTCGCCTGAACCCGTCAGAATATGCTCCAGAAGGCGACCGACCGCGCGATTGCCCTCGCCGTATATAACCGGAATAGCGACATTAAAGATGCCGAACAACGAGTATGCGACATCCTCTACTAGAGAAGTCTGACGCCCCGAAGCTAAAAAGAGCTTCTCGCGAACTCTATCCAGACCAGGGCGAAGCGCAACCAATTGTCGCGCAGAAACCCGCGACACTTGTTCCATCTCGTCGATGATAATGGCCGATTCCTTGTGATTGAACATGTCCAATCCTAGGTAGGGCTTCCAGTCCTCGGTGTAAAATTGGACGATTTCAGTGGCTATGTATTCCTGGTACGTCCACGCGCGGGTGTTCCAGATACTATTCCGAAGGTCACCAGGCTTCTGGTTTTGCGACCAGACGCCGCGCAGGTAGACGATCGTCAACGAGGAGCCATGATACCATGTGAACATGGCAACTAACGACTCTTGCAGTATCACGTTGTCCTTTTTGTTGATACAGCACGTATCAGACCATACCCAATGGAATCCAAAAGACCGAGCAAGCCTGCAAAGCGTCTGAAGCTTGATATTCGGAGAGGATGGTTCCAGCTCGTATATTGAGGTATCCCGGACTGTTTGAAATAGAGGCTCGCCGTTCTCCCATTTATGGGAGAACATTGCATATCGATAGTACTTTTTCACTTCCTTTCGAATACGAGAATGATCCACGTTGGTGGGAGTGGTCATCGAAGACCGCAGCTCGTCGTAGATCGGACCTTGTTCAAAAGCAGCTATTTGCTCTATCTTATCGCAGAGGTGACCGGTGGCGGTATCGATGATTGCACTAGGCATATGGCAGATCGTCTCCTCGATCACCTTTCGTATGGTCGGGGTGACATCGACAGATCGAAGGCGACGTTCTGTCATTGGTATCATTTAACAGCCATGTTTCAAGCCAGAGAAATATGGGTGACTTGCCGCGAATAATTTTATCAGAGGACTCCTTCAGAACCGAGAGAACCAGATGAAACGCCTCGACCGCCTCTGCAAACCGTCCGAGTGCGTGTAATGCGGCATGCCTCAGCTCGTAACCTCGATAAGATGATGGGTCCAGAAGAACAATCTGTGGAAGTACCTGTCATGATATTATCTGAAATAAAAAAGTAGGATATACCTCGTCAGCATCACTTAGTACATTCTCCCATAAGTTCATCGACGATCGTGCTTCACTTCGTTTGATGAGGATCTCGGTACGGTTGGCTGAGTCAAGCAACAGCAACATTGAGAGATATTCACAAGCCTCGTCATAATTGCGAGCATCTGTGGCTGCATTGCTGAATCTCTCTAGCTTTTCTGAGCACCGTTCCCGGAAATCTGTAAGACATTGATAGTCAGATAATTTGCGCTCGAGTTACTAACGTTGCTGCTCACCAACTTCCCACTGCACCCGTCCCTCGCAGGTCCTTGTTTCTTGAATCGACTCACACTGCATCTGTTGGAAGCACTGGGTCACTTCCGCGACACGATCATTCTCTTCTAGAACGTCACAAATCGCCTGATAAACGTTGAGCTTGGGAAGCTTGAACTGAAACAAAAAAAATTACTCGACATGTAGTTACGGGCCATCAGGTAGAAACGAACCTCAGAAGCAGCACCTAACACATCATCAGTGAGACCATCTCGCAATATTACGTTCGCCCACTTGAGTAAGAGAGCGTGCGGCGTGGAAGACGCCAGCGACAGCGCTGTTGAATAAGCACCCAATGCTTCATAATATTCCTTGATCTTCGACGCCTCATCTCCAAGCTCTTCCAAGGCGGTAATACACTTGCAAGTGAACCCTATTGAAAATGAGCCATCTTCTCTTGTGCCGGGACCCACACTCACCCGGAAGCCAGGCCGAGATCACTTTATTGGTTTTTACGACCTCGGCATTAGAGGTGACCTGAAGAAGGCATCGTGCAGCATCATAAAAACAGCCTTGAGCGAACAGGGCTTCAGACTCATGCTTTCGATCATGAGCGTGAAGAATTTTAGTGAGATTGTCAATGTTGTCTCGAGAGCCTACAAGCTCCGCACGAAGTTGATGTATGGTATTCTCAAGCGTGAATATTCTTTCATCTGATATACGTGAACATTAAGTCGCTGAAGACAAGAATCTGAAAAACATACTTGATTGGCGAGTGAGGGCATCTAGGTCTGAGCGAAGCTGCTGGATGGTATTCTCGAGGTATGCCACTGTCTCGTCTGATGGAGATGGCGGCATAGCGATAGGTGAACTTGAATGGTCGTGATCGACGCAGTTTTCGACTCTTGTGTAGGCAACATCCTATAATTGGCATGAGGTCGTGAGGGCGTGATAGGTAGGTACACTCACATCAGCTAAGTATTGAGAGGGAAGAATACCATGCAGGCTCTGGAGTATGATCGTGTTGCCCGCGGTGGATACAATGTCGTAGTTTTCTGAGATGGCGATAGACTTGACACCCCCGTTGTGGTGGTCGATGACGGCGTCGATTTGTTGGTGTGTCGCAGTGTCCCAAAACCAGATGGACCTAAAGCCAGCACTTCCAACTGCGATAAATAACCCATTGCTGGCCAAGGAAATGCACCCCTCCCTCAGAATGCCATCTTCGTGTACAGTCCATTCTGCGAGCGTTGCGCCTGTAACCGCGTCGAGACAAAAGACGCTGCCATAGAGAGACAACGCAAAGAGGCGCTTGCTGTCGTGTGTCCAGACGACGGATTGGTTTGTGGATGAGCTGACGGTGATGGGCAAGTCATGGAGAAGGCGGCCATCGTGACTGTCATAAATTCGGAGCGAGTCACGCTCCCAAGTTGCGGTTACGATGAAACACCCATCCGGTGAGAACTTGGCCCCGACCACCCAAAAGTCGTGTTCCAGTGGCCCGAGTATTCGTTCACCAGTTGCAAGTGACCAGACAACGACCGTCCTACTCCCCGACCCCGTCACGGTTCGGGTCCCGTCAGACGAGACGTCCACTGCGCGCAAAGAACCACCATCGATGCGTTTCCATTCGGCCACTTTTTCATGGCTCAACGCACTCCACACTGTAACTCGCCCGTTGTCCGAACCGCTCACGAGCCACTTCCCATCTCGCGAAACTGCGACCTGTCGAACGTAGTTCCCGACTTCCATCGGTCTCCCGGCCTCCTGACCATCCTCCACCTGCCAGAGTCGGATCTTTTTCTCATATCCAGCACTTACTATGTGTCTCCCATCAACAAGAAATGCTAAGGAACATATTTCATCTCTCCCGTCCATCTCGATTGGTTTGCTTTTGTCTTCCTCAATGGCAACTAAGGCCGAGGATTCGCCTTGACTCGCATCTTTGCTCGCGTTAGTGTTCGAATTTCGATTTCTTTGACCCACACACCACCATTGCTTGACCAGATGACTGATTTTAGGAACATTTTGGAGCCACTGGCGGGGGGGGCTCGTTGTCCTCGGTGTTTGTACCTCGTTCTCAGCAACTGACTCACCAACCCCTGCGCGCATCAGCCCCATAAACGTAAGTTGAAGATCAATGCATCCCACCAAGTCTACCACGTGACTTTTGTCAGCGCTCGCTAGTGGTATGGTTCTCCGGAGCAAGTGCGTTCCCGCGAACTTCGAACGCGAGCCTGTCCACGATCACACAACCCACCCATCACCCCTGGACAATTCCTGCCGTCCCTTTACGCGGTGAGCCACGAGGCACGACAGTGATAATATATCCCCAAAGAATACTATATGTAGACCCGCCCCGCCCTCCGACGGTATCCGAGTTGTCATTGTCGTGTCGATGCCCAGTTCCTCACCTCTCGAATTCTGGCCATGCCGCCCCGCAGGTCACCGCAGTTCAGGAGCGCGGCATCAAGCCACTACAAACTACATTCTACTAGCACCGGCCCGGACACTCGCACATTGACAGGGCTATGCCTGCCTGCGAACCGACAGGCACGTCTTGCCGTCGAATCGCTTCCTGCTCAATTATGCTGACACAGGTTCATTCACAACATTCCCGATCGTCGTTACCGCGGTCATGCACTGCCATCGTTGCTCCTGACTTCGGGTACGGGGACTATGCAGGTGACCTGCCGAGCCTGTCCTCGGGGCGAGCTCGGCTCGGGGGTGTCTAGACTGTGCTATAAACGTCTAGTTCTGCATACGGCTGGATCGGAACAACTTCTCTGCTGCATGACGGGCAGCATCATTTCCAGATGGTGTTATATAACTGCCGAAAACTGTTGGGCTATGGTGTAAATTGTTTGGTCTCACAGGCCGAAAAAAAAAGGAATTATACACAAAGATCATCTCCTGTAAATTCGATCCATGCACACAAGGTATAGATTTAGCGTAATCCAATGTCATGACCCCATGCAACGGGGTGGTGTTACACAAACAAGTCACAGAGAAAGCAATGTGAGCCGAAAGCAAAAACCAGAGCACGATCAAACCTCAGCACAGAACTCGGACCTCATCTTCTCGTCGCCGTCGTCAAGAACGAATCCAGAAGCACCTGTCCCTTGATCAGCATCGTCGTAACCTTCTCGTTCTCCTTGCCCCCATTCGGCGACTTGGTCATCACCTCCCTTATCAGCCCCAAACGCGTTGCGCAGAACACCTTCTGGCCCTTGGGCGGCACATTCGACTTTGCCCGACCTGGCCCACCGATCGTCGTGTCCACCTCCATCGTCGATTCGTCAAACATATCAGAGCGAGGGACAGCATAGAGCTTGAAATCGCCCGACAGCGCATCTCCGATGAACTTGCTCAACCGCCAAGCCATCTGGATAAGGAACGGGATACGGTCGGGGAACTTGTCCGTGATCGTTTTCGCTGCACTGGCGACGGAGGTAGCGCACCCCGCGGTCACGAGAAGGTCAGACAGCCCATCCAAGGTCTCCTTGATGAAGTCTTCCGGACCAGCGATGTAAGTGGGTGAGATAACGCGGCGCGTGACGGACCGCCAGCGGCCGGATGTCATCTGGGTCTCTGTCCAAACCGTCAGCAGACTGGGGATGGTTGTCAAAACGGATCCCCTTGCCTGATTTCTGCATCCGTCCATATATCTTGTCTATGATATCATTGCTTTCCTTTTCAGTGCTCCATGGGGTGATGATCCCGCATAGAGAGTAGTTGAGGTAGGCGCGAAATGCGATGGAGAGATACAACGTCACTTCGTCGCGTGAGTTCCTCCCCAAGCAATCCACCAAAATTTGACCGACGACACCCGTGGCCCTTTGCGCCGCGTTCGCCAAATCCTCCGGGACTTCGTTTGCGCGGGGTTGGAAATCGTCCATGAGACATTCGGCCATGAACGTGGAGCTCAATTGAATATCGGCATTGAGGTATTCCAACGTCTCAACGATCATAGCCTCCGAGTACGAATCCGCCTTTTTAACAAATGTATGCAATTGAAATATATGCGGTGGACCCTGTGCGATGGCCTCGAGCTCCTCGATCTGGACGTTATAACGTTGCTGGAGCCGGGTGCACCGGGTGCGAGAGGTTTCCAGCTCGCTCCGCAGGGTGTTGAGCTCGTGCGAGTCGCGACGGCGCTGCTCGAGGTCTTTACGTGCAGCGGCGAGCTCCTCTTCCACGGCGGCATCCGAACGTTTCCATTCCTCCACCTGGGAAGTGAGCGTAGCGACAGTACCATCGTCCTCTTGTTCGGTCGATTTGGTTTCCGACGTTTGAACCTCGTTTTGCGCGGATTCCAGCTCGCGCGACTGTGCTTCATACCGACTTTGAAGTTCGGCGAGCTCACTCCGGAGATCCTGAACGGTTTTCTCCAGGTTCGAGACGTTCTCGTCTGTCGTGACAAGTATTATATTAGAGAGATTGCATTCAAGGCGCGGGCGAACACACCTGAGGGCTCATCTTGGGTATGAATCGATGCGATTTTTCCCTCGCCGTCTCCATTTACTTCGGCGGAGTCCGCGACTGTTTCGTCCGGGTCAGTCGCCTCCCCATCGCCGTTCGTCAATTTCTCGTCGTGCTCTGTCGGTTCATCGTGGTCTGTCAATTCTTCCTCGCGGTCCGTTGCTTCTTCATCATTGCCGGTCCCTTCCTCATCATCGTCGGTAATTTCTCCATTAAGGTCTGAAATATCATCGGCGGACTCCGTTCCTGTGTCCTCGGGATCGAGCTACCAGAAAGTCAGAACGGGGGTGATAAGCATGGCAAGTAGAAGTGGTCACCTGATCTACAGAAGGGCTGCGACAATTGGAACATATCGGATCAGGGTCCTATAAAGATGGTCAGCACGACGACAAGGACGAGGTGCGAGGGTATGCACAAACCATGATCGGTGTCATGTCAGTTTGACACTTGGGAAGTGTAAGTCGAATTTTCGAACCAATGAGAAGCTACATACATTGTTGCAATGCCATAGCGGCTCCTCGGACGACATTGCCAGAGGGTTGGAGAGTGGTGAGGGTGAAGGTAAAGGCGAAGGGGTGCTGTGCGTTTATTGTCGCCTTAGGCGCCAGGGGCATCTTGAAGCCATGTGCCGCCCCATATTTGGTCATCCTCACGTTGACCTCAACCACCACTATGACCCCGCACTACTTGTTGGTCTGCGAGGAAAGCCCTTGTCCGAACAGTCGCAGTTGATACTCCCGGGCTGGCCCATTATTTTAGTAGACTAACCCGGGCATATCTGACGCCCTGACGACCGTCCTGCCCGCAAATTGCAACCGCGAAAAGCCGAGAGACCATCAACTATCAAGAATTCATCACCTGCGGACCGAATCAATTGGATGTTATTCAGTGCGTGTCTCTGTCCGATCGGCCTGTATAGGTTAACCCCATTGCGACAAGTCTCACGGCAACCGATGTATGCTCGCCAGGTTGTATCTCTTACTGTCCTAGTAGGTCAATCTTCCACATGCACTTATGAGAACGACGAGTCCTAGTTTTATCCAGCAACATCCATTATACTCTGTCAGAGCAGGCTCCGGGGAGAAAGTAAACAAGGTATGTCTTGTCGCGCACGGAACTTGTTGATATCCAGTTTATGTAACCATCCAATGTGCACTTCGATGTTTGGTGCTATGTGACACAACTTTGGACAATTCACTTGCCATTGATCACTTGCTAAACAAGGAGAGCGTCGGAAACAATATCGAGTAAGATGTTTATCAACCATATTTGAGTGATTTTGTCCACGGTCACTAATAATACTGTTCTGACACAGACACCGACCCGACTGTTTCATCTAGAGAACGAGTCGATCGCAAAAGGTTGCTATACGCCAAACCTCGGGAATTGGGACCGCCGGGAGCTACCAAGCTCTATGTGAAACTGATTGTCCGTAATGACCCAGGAAAGAAAATCTTTGGTCAGCATGATTCTGGCGAGTATCGTCATTGCGACCGACTGCGCTGACCGAACAGAATTTATTCATGTGGCCAGTGGGATTAAATGCTCATATGGGCCACCATGTGGATAAGCCGCGAGACATCTTGTGTTTCACAGTTTCAATGTCTTGGGTAGGGTCTTATGCGACGCGGATCTTACCCTAGCTGGCGCTAATCATGCACATGCTCCCATCATTAACAACTTGCGGAGAACCGCGAGTTGTCGTCCATTGCGTTAAATAACGGGATACACCGGACTCATCCCTGACCGGAGGCAATTGTGGCAGGAGTCGTCAATGAACTAGCTCATTGCTTGCCTTGACAGAACGAAACTTTCGCATCATGATATCAAGCAACTATCAATAGTGTTGTCCCGTCATGGTTGGGGACTCTGAGGACCAAGGAACGCTGATGAGAATGGTGCTTAGATGGTCCAGGCCCAACTGCGCATCGCCTGAGGTGGTCTGCTAAACACATTGTCCTGTGTGGTCGAGACCCCAGATACGTACATCATTCCGATAGTTTGATGGTAGACCCTTGAATGCAGTGTTTTGAGATTCAAATTGTGGAGGCAGTCAGGGTCAGGTGAACATCCAAACTCTGAAATCGAACCATTGAACCTTGACTCACTTCAGCAGCGTCATGTGGTGTCGCTGATTTACGTACATGGTATGTCAATGTGTGGACCTGAAATTGAAGTCCTCTGCTAAGCAATGTGATGCGGCGGCAGCAAGCCGCACAGGGTCGCGCGGGAGAACAAAAAGTCACGTAGATAATCTCCTGTCCCTATCTAACCGATCCTCGGATAACAATGTGCTCATCGTCTCCCATGCATTTCGGGCAACGTCAGCGGCAAACAAGTACAAAACGTTGAGCCGTGCCAACACCGTGCTGTGGGACGTTTGGAGCGGAATTCTTTTCCACGCCGTCCCGCATCCACATTAATGGCTTCCACCACTGTCGTCAAGCCGACCTGATCGCTACCCCGGAGGGGTTATAATCCTGGACATATAGGTTGGCTGTGGTCCATCAATGAAGAATTTGATTCACGTGTTTTACTGGTGGCTGTTGTGGCAGATTAATAGAGAGTGAAGAAGCAAGAGAAGGAACGAGGAACTAACCGTGGCTGGGGGAACCGACGGTGCCTGTGAAGTAGGCACTGGCATCAGTAAGCAGTACCGACGGAGGTAATTCGTACTAATGTTCTCATTTGCCTGGTGCTCCGGGGTGTTCACGAGTCTATTTTAGATATGTATCCCGTCATCGATGCTAGTGAACTCCGAGGGTTTAACATGGTCTGGCGATTTGATAGCACATGAAACCGCATATTCAATGTGTGAAGTCCAAAGCTTTGGTGACGTTGTCATGGATTGGCCATATATTTAAATCCGTGCGCTCGCCAATAGGGTTGAGGTGTAGTAAATAACATGTGACACTCGCCTTCGTATCTTACTTGAATATGATGCGTGGACGGCTCATAAGCGCCCAAATTATTTTCCTCGCTTGGACGACCTTGAGTTTAAAAATATCAGAAGCGCGACATACAGCTGGGCGATTTGTGTTCAGTAATGTGGAAGTCCGGCAGAAGAAACAACGCTTAGCTGTATGGCGCAGGCTGCGCGGCCGGCACACCACCAGGTGACAGGACCCACATTGTCCCCTGTCTATTCAAACCTCATATTAAATTAGCACGGGTATGCTTCATATGTTGACGAACGGATCACGAGCCACGATGATCCGTTACTCGCGTTACTCCGGAACCGGCTGCTGATCAGTGCGGCCCGACCCATAACAAGGGGACTGGACCGCTGGTGTACATCGATGAGCAAGGAGCACTAGGCATTAACGCAAGACAGTAGAAGTGTTTTGACTTGGATACATAGTGTAATTGGTCTTTACCCGGAGTCTCGGACAACCTGAAACGGTAGAAGGTGGAGCCAGTGGGAAGAATACTTATCTGGTGTTGACCAGGGCCCTTGCATTTACCACGACGTTTGAAAGCATTGGTCAACATTTGGCGGGTGTTTGCGGACGTGAGGTTATGCTATGATGATGAAGCAGAGATAACGGACTTTTTTGCGTGCCCAACAGATTGGAGCGGCTGGCTGGTTGGCCGTTCCCACGGTGAGGTACATTGCGCACTCCACTAACCACAGTGGCAAGTTCCCATAGGCACTCTTGGCTGTTGACAACTTTCCCATCAGTGGCTTGGCACGTCCGAGGCCCAGATGGTCTGCTGTATGTCCCTCACTCGAGGGATGGTGATTGGGGTTTGAAGAACCCGATCCTCGGGATCGCGAGGAGATGAGCCCAAACCTGGTTCAAACGCTTCTCGTGCTTCCTGATAGGCTGCGCCACGATGCAGATACGTGTTCGCCGGTCTGCTCGCAAATTTTTTCTTTGGTCTAATTCGAACTTGTGTGTGCACTTTAACCTCTAGTAGCACAGGTTCACGCGACATGTTTCTCAAGAAGACACTTTGCAGCAACTGAGCATTTGGAAGCGACAGTGGAGCTGACCATACGGCAATCTCCGTGGAGGACGAAACAGCCACCGAGGCCCTGGGAAAGGAAGAGAACAAGAGAGGCCTCCCGGAATGAGATCTGGGGACTCTGAAAGGGTGGAGGTAGCGTCAGGAAAGGCAAGGCGTTGGCAGGGTTGATGCGAGGTTTGGGGAAGGCAAGCATTATGGAACCTTGATTTGAGGATCGGACGAGAAGAACCACGAATGGGGTAAGGGAATCTCCGTTTCGTAAGCGGCGGATGAAAGGTTTTCAATGACGGGTGTTAGTTACCACCAACTTGCCACGCGGCCATACTCACCACTCGACTCGGACTATTTCAGTGTCATGCTACTTCGAAGCAGCCCAGCTCTCTCCCCGCTCCCCCTCCCCTCCGTCGGCCATGTCCTACAACAACACGTACGTCCACCGTCCCTTCCTTAACTCACCATCTACATCATCCATCTTAGGTTTGGTGCTTTCTTGATCGGTGTCGTCGTCTCAGCGGCGTAAGTCCCATATGCATCGGTCATACTCATACTCATCCCCATCTACAGTCTATATGGAGGTCTGTTCCAAATACGCTTTCGTGTCGCAGTAATATCTCAACTCGCAAAACCTAGTCACTTGTATCCAGACCTGGTACTACTTTGGCCGGTATCCTTTGGACCCATGGCACATCAAACTTCTGGTCAGTTGACGCGATTTTTTCTGCTGTCGGTTCCGTCTAGAACTTTATCTCCAGGTCGCTGCTGTTCTCGTGTCAGACACTTGTCATCAAGCTTTGATCACGCATTCAGGCACGTACAATCACTGTTTTCAAACATCATATTCATTCCCCCGCAGCTTACACGTATCTTGTTACTGATATTGCAAATCCGACTGGGCTTGGTATGATTGTCTGGTGAGCGGGCTCACCCCATTCAACAACATGCATATACTCATCCGATTCTAGGAGTCTGGTCGTAAGTTGTTTCCTCTCCTACCGAACAATATTCCATAGTCACCCATTTCGCCCTCCAGGTAGAAGTTATCTTTAATGTATGGGGCTCCCGGTGCAATTCATTGTTATCCTTGACTCACCTCATATGTTAGGGCTTCACTGCGCTCTTCGTCCAGTCTTTCCTGGCAATGCGTGTTTATAGGCGTACGTTACTGCGCGTCATAAACCAACGACTTCCACTGATCCTTCCCGCAGTCAGTAACAAGAGCCTGCTCGCAACCGGCTCAGTGGTGTGTCATTTAGTTTGGGGCACATAATACGATGTCTTAGCAGTTTTTTTCCACCAGATGTTCCTGGTCGCCGGCGAATTCGGTGAGTCATATTACCTGTAGTTCGCTTTTCCCATACTAAGCCTGTGGTCGCTACAGTTCTGATTCTTGGTACGTCCGAGACAACTCATTTCTGGACAAAGTTGCCAATGATCCTGTTATTCTTCGATAGTCTACTCATACAAGGCGTATGTTTTGCCTCATTTTTTTTTGTTTTATTCGTGTTATGCTCACATACTCTTAGTTTGCGCCTCACAACATTCGCAGAGCTGACTGACCTCAAGGTAAACTAGACGGAATGTATTCTAGTGATGACAAGTTGATGACACATCCAGCCAATTTCAATGGCGGTCAATGCTGCTGCCGCGGCAGGGGATGTTCTCATCGCCATCTTCCTCTGCTCTATGTTACAGAGGTCACGAACTGGTTTCCGCAGGTGAGTATATCCGCATATACGCTCAAAATAAACACTCAAGATGTCATTTAGATCGGACACGATGATCAACAAGTTGGTAAGTCTCCACATAGTCGGTCTCATTTTCCCATGAAAGACGAATATGGCCAGATCGTGTTCAGCATCAACACTGGTCTTTTGACAAGGTGAGTATTGTCATCCGAAACTAGGCCATCTTGTTAACAGCAAGACAGTATCTGCGCTGTTGCTTCGCTTATCTCGGTAAGCATTGCGACTTGTTTTACACCTTCGTTGGCTGACGACTGCTTGGTAGATTGCGGCGGCCCCGGACACCTTCATCTATATCGCATTCTACTTTTGCCTTGGCAGATGTGCGTTTTCGTTCACACCCAAATACTATTTACTTTTATTGACAATTGCAATTCGAACAGTTTATTGCAACTCCCTCCTTGCGACCCTCAATGCACGCAAAGGATTGAGGGGCGAGTCTCAAGAAGAAGAAATGTCACTGTCCCTGCAAGGTGTGCAACAGAAGACAACCACGAGCATGGTGGGAGTAGCATCAAAAGTACGTTCTTCGAGAGCTGGCGAAGAAGACCGACTTATGAATTCGGCAGCGCACGCCGAACAACATTTCCATCAAGATCGACACAACGCAAGAATACGTCCGAGATGAGGTGAGCAGTGCGGAAAGCGTGCCTTTTCCGACTAACGCGCCGTTGATGTAAGCAGTATTCATCTTCGAGCGGCGACGTGAAGAGCCCGCAGGTTGTTTGAACTTAGAGTTTGGGGGATTGAAGCTTATAAAAATTGTACCGACAACTTTGGGATTGTCCTCCACGTTCTCCACCACTTCCCAACCACTCTTTTTGCTTCCATCGTTTGATATTTGCACATTTTTTGTTAGTCAGTAATGACTTTTGTAGCATACATTTTGGTGGCTGGAACAGTGGAGCTGGAGTCCGTCGCGGCCTAGTAATTTGGATTCTGTTATTCTTGCGAACGTTTTACATAATAGTTACTGGGACGAAGGTTGCATTGACTACATACGTAGTCCAACATAGATGGTACTACGGTGCCGGAGGGGTTGATCGGACTCTGCGGAAACCATGTTCGATTGATTAGAATGGGTGTTTGTACGAACCCGAACAAGCCGGCGGAAATCGGGTACTGACACACATCCAAAGTGCAAGGATCAAGCACCAGGACAGGCACGTCCGTTCTGCCCGTGGCTGGCACTACGGAAGTGAACAAAAAAAGGCCCGTCATGTACAACATACGTCGCTCTACGGACCTGCATTTGTTATTGTCTAACCGAGTCGCCACTGGAGTCTCCCCCGATTGTCACTGCGTCACCACCCCTCCGCGCTTCGCGGCAATCCGCGGTGCAGTTACAGTGTGCCTAAGTATTTGAGGGTCATAGATCTATATGGGCGGCGGTCCAAACGGACGTGTTGGCATGTTCCTGTGAAAATTATACACAACGGTGGTACTTACCAGGCTAGTGTTCCCCACTGGCTGCGGCGCTCGTAGGGGATAATAAGCAGTGTAACACGGGAAAACATATTATACCAAAAACCTTGGGCAGTCACAGAGCTCATTCAGGGATGACACCGAGCGCGGAAAATGCAATATATATGAATCGCAATAAATTGAACTCTTTTCTCCATGCGTCGTAGCTTAACCTTGCATAAACCGTTCAATCAGTCGGGGGCTGTAGATAGATATGGATATGGATGTGTACTTAGCTCGTCAGGGGTGCCCGCATGCGGACCCTGGACCGGTTTGCGGCGCGGACGCATTATTACTCCAGCATTCAGTCCTGAAACTCAGGGGTTCGCCTCATGGGCCGCGTCGACGGAGCCGATCTGGGGCCACGGCGGCATTTCGCGGGGTCGGGACTATGCACTGACTGCGGTATAACCGTGCGCCGTGCTGTCGCATCGATGATCGAGGCTAAAGCCCATCGATCGATAAGCCGTCCCCTTTTTTCTCTTCTTCACGGCTTCTTCCGTTCCCGCCTGAAACCTTGCTCGGCGCTTCGTGGCCTCGAAGCGACTCCGGAGAGTGATCGAGGCGGGTCAGCACTTGCATCTTCTTATTCGGTTCACGGACGTGGGCCTGAGCGGATGCGAGCTTTCTGTACGGGGATCTCGCGCGGGTTATCGTGGGCTATCTTCTGGGCGAGCTCCTTCTGTGTCCACGCCGGGATGCGGACTTGGCAATTCCGAGGGCTGATGCCGGCCTGTTTATTCGGTTCGTAGTGGCTCGGCGGGCTCATACAAGAGTGTCGTCGGCCTTGAATCTCCTCCGTCGATGCGATCCTTGGCATTGACCCTGTCACGGCGCTGACGCCTGGACAACGTGACGCGGCCGCCTCATCGTTTTCCCAATCCTTGATTCTGAATTGGAAATCAGACGAGCATAGCCAGCGCCTCGAAGGACACGCGGACGAGACCTACTCGACGGCCAACAGGATGGACTGGTTGCCAAGGTTCGCAATACCCAATTAGATTTCGAATGACGATGGTCTCAGCGTGGCTCTAGAACGAGAGGAAGCTTCAACGCGACTTTCACGAGGCCTCGACTTCAAAGTGTCATCTTTTTCTGTTCTTTGAAGCGGTCCGCCTGGCCACCTAAGGCTACCGCGTTGCGCAAAACATGTTGATATACCACCGTGTCGCTGTGGCGCAAGGATCCGTTGGAGAAACGAAGCATGTGCAACGTGGTCCTTGTTCGTCGGAGAGCACGTGTTCACGTTTGTCACGCGCTCGCAACCCGAACATGTATTGCATGTACACCACTGATACCGGGCATTGGGGTGCGTAGAAAATACTGCAAATAGCACTATTCTCGACGCGCCCAACTGTCAGGTAACCCTCAGCTTCAGACCTAGTTCAGGCACGCAAGATGGACTTGAAAACCGTAGTCACAGGTACATGATGTCTGATGTGTAATTCATATTGTAATTCAAGGTACGACATTCGACGAACCCGGCCTATGGGTCACTGGCAACTGGCCAAGATGCGGTCACTACGTGGTTCACGCGCTCGTAGTTTAAACATTTGTAAGCGCGTATCAACATCGCTGATATCGGGCACTGAGGTATATCAGGATCAGCGCAGCGGTACTAGACCACTCTCAACACGCCCCTCTGTCAGGCGCCCCCTCAACTTCAAACCCCAAGCTGGAGCACTCGAGGTGGACGTGAAGGCCGTACTAAGTATCTGACATGTAGTTTAGGGTATAATTCAAGGTACGAAATTCGACACACTCGACCCGCGGTCCCGGAGCAACCGGTCATGATGCGGTCACTATCATGATGTGGCCACTAGTCACTACCCACTTCAAGCGTCAACTGAGGTTCAACATCACCCGTGACAAAACAACCGAGACTGGTGAGCGAAAAGTAGTGCATCCCCTGAAACTACTACTGACTTGACGACAGTTATGGTACATTTCTGTATCATCCGAAGGCAGCAATTCGGGTACCGCTGCTACTGGCATACACTGACAGCATGCGTATTCTCGCACACATGCTCCCAGCACCAATCGGGAGTGCCACCGTAGCACGAGGAAACAGTTTGAAGGGGACTCCGAGATGTGAACATGTATGTATGTATCAGGCTCAACGCAGAGCACTATAGTATTTCACCACTGATTACGCTAGTTTTGAGATAGCTCGTCGGACGCAGAGATGGGTCGCCAGAAAGAAGATTGAATGACATCTCAGATGAGTCTCTCGGCCCAGAACCTCGCCTTTGGCGATGATCTGGTTCGTCAATGATAATGTGGTGATGGCGCACACACTTCAACCACAAAAACACGGTACTGAAAAACTAGATACATTTCTCAGCTGGTTACATCGTGAATGGTTACGGTGGATTCTTATTCCACTTCGAATATGCCGCTTTGATAGTCAGTGTTAGCAACTTGGGAAGACGGTCAGGTGGGTTAACGGCAGGAGGGTGACGAGTATACGCACAAGCAACAACGTGTGGACCGGGATAAACATCTGCGGGGACGTTGACCCAAACTCCGCCCCATGAAAGAGGGACATTGCTATGCAACGTGTACTCTGCGAGTCTGTTGAATGGCAATAGCGAGTGATCGGGGTAAGAAACGTACGCTGGCTATGTGTTTCGCTTTGTAAGACAAGAACTAGATCGGCGGTGGTGTCCTCGGCTCCGTCGGTGGCAATCCTGAGAAGGGGATATGAAGAGAGAGGCCCATAGGAGAATGTACCGACTCACCATTTCACGTGATGTTCGCGTTCCACCCATCGGCTTTCGCTGTTGGGATTCGTGAAGATAACAGTGCCGGCCAATGCTGGAACGGCGAGGAAGAGCGGTCCGATGGCCATTAGTGTGAGGAGGGAAACGAAGGACTTTGAGATCATAGTAAATATTGACTAGTCGAGAGAATTCGCAGGAGCTGAAGAGAAAGGAAGGGGAGCGTATGCATTTATAACCTCCAGACTAATTTCAAACCCTCAGGATGTGCGAGTTGCGCTTAAGCAGACTGTCATGCATGAAACAATCAGTCGTATACAGGATGCAGCCCCGGTTGGCAGGGTGAAGATTTGCATGAACGTAGGCAAGGGCAGGAGTTGAGGCGCCACATCACGCATGTCATATTCCCTTCCACTCACCCTCTTCCTCCCTGGTCATCTCTGCCGTCGTCTTCACAAGCTTGCGATCGCTGGGATCTTGTTGGCTGTCATCCTTCACCTTGGCTGCGTCTCTGAGAATGAGAGTACTGAACGCAAAGGGATCTTCTGTGCCGTACGTGGAAGTGGTAGAATAGATGCGGTTGGGGCGCCGATGTGGGCCGAACGTATATTCGTGGCGGTACATCGAGTGCCATTATAGGTAAAGAGAGAAGGTAAGCAGGAAACGGTCACGAGTTGGATGTATGCAGTAGAGAGCGGGAGTTCATGGTGCCCAAAAGCCGCAACTGAGGAGGAGGACCATACGTGGTTAGTTACCCTCAAGCTGAGGTTAGTCAGGGACGACAACGTACAAGTGACTGGACATACATGGCAGAAGACGCGTATGCACGGGGGATCGAGGCAAGTCAACGCCATGTACTCGTTCTTGAAGTTACACATTTGTGCGTGATCACGTTTCGCAAGCTACATCAACTTTGGGAGGGTAGAGAAGGTAAGTGAACCAAGGCAGAGTCAAAGGATAATATTGACAAGATAGAGGAGTCGAGCGAGGGCGGTGGAGTGCCTAGCGAGGAAAAAAGAAAAGGAGATCGACAAGGAACGGCGATCGAACGGGCGGTACTAGGCCCACCACCGCAAAGGTGATCGAAATCAACGGTCGCACATCTTCAGTCGCACTCGCGGCCGATGAGAGCACGTTTTGGTTGGTCAAGCCGGAGACAGCATTCAATGTTGGCGGATGGGGGATGAGAGAGTTGTAGAGGTGTCCCAATGGGTGAAGGGGTGCAATTCGGGGCATGGTTAGTAGTCTCGCAATATGGCAGGATTGATATTACAGCCGTTTGCAGTCGCGGCAAAATTTTGATTGATTAGGAAATTGAGTACAGCATGTATACGTAGCTACGTACCACCATGGTAAACCGTCAAATCGCTCGCAATCAGGCTTCACCAGCCTTGAAAACAGATATGGTCACTTTTTGGTGGTAAAAACAAAGTACAGCGCGACGTATCAATTGTAATACGGTTATATAAGCGGTGGCTATACCTATTAAGTACTACCTATTAACACTTCCGGCCGCTCAGGCCTATCATTGACACATCCTACAGCATACACAAAGTGGACATGCTCTGGGACGCACACTTTTACACCCCTAACGACTCAGAGCTACGGGTCGTATATAGGAATTCTAACAGTGAAAAGAAGTCCAAGGACGAATTACGCTTGCAAGTCGGAGCTCTGTTTATCGAGGACATGAATTTACATGCGTTGACCAATCTGCAAGGTTTGTCCCCCGATGGCGAGCGTCTCTGTTCTATTTTCTTTACCTCTTCTGCAAATTGGATTCCACCCCGATATTTTATCTTCTGCCAAACTCTCTGACCGTGCGCTTTGCTGATTGACCGTGACCAAAAATGCAGAAATTTATCAAGGCGAGAATGAGGGACTCTGCCGCCATGAAACGAGTGCTGGGTGCCAATGTTGTCACTGCTTTACGATCCTCAAACATCGGACAGTCACTAGATCTAGACTCTCACGATACTACTCTTGCCTGCACGTTACCTTTCGGTGAGCGACGTGATCAAATTACTGTCTACTATGACTTGCGATGAGGATGATACAGAACGTGTTTCGTATGAACGTCATCATGATGGTGATCCTTCCGGTGGTCTTGAGATCATGATCAATTATAACGGCTATCACCGCGCGGCTCATGGTCGCCTTGAATGATCAAAGTTCCTTTCACTCAGATAGGCGAGAAATCAATGGTGATGCAGGACAAATCTGGGGGCTCCTTCATCCAGCGCGGCGAGATGAAAGTAGATACGAGGGTTAATTGCGTTGATGTAAACTTTTCTGGACCCATCCAGCCATCTAAGATCGTTGTATTATGCACAGTGGAAGCGTGCAGTGCGACTTGGGGTGAAAAGCACCATAATATTTCACTGCTGATTCCTCTAAAAAGTCCGTTTCGAGAGAGCTCGTCAAATGCAGAGATGGTCGTGAGAAAGAAGAATGGATAACCTCGGGTGAGCCTCTCGGCTCGGAATCTTGCCTTCAGCAATGATCTGGTTCGTTAATTATCATGTGATGATCATGATGCACACATTTCAGCCGCAGAAACAAGGTACTTAAATACATTTCTCAGCTGGTTATATCATAAATAGCTATGGTGTATTCTCAAGCCAATTGGAATGTGTCGCTTTGGTAGTTAGTGCCAGCAACTTGGGAAGACGGTCAGGTACGTTAACGGTACGAGAACGACGAGCATGCTCACAAGCAACAACGTATGAACCAGGAGAAGCACCTGGGAGGTCGATCCAAGTTGTGCCCGACGAAAGGGGAACACTGCTTTGCAACGTGTACTCTGCGAGTCTGTTGAATAACAATGCCGATTGATCGGAGTGAGAAACGTACGCTGTGTATCGCTCTGTGAGATGAGAAGTAGATCGGCGGTGGTACTCTCGGCTCCGTCGGTGGCACTCCTGAGGAAGATGGCGATATATGAAGAGAGGCTTATAGGAGCCTGGAGAATACGCTGACTCACCATGTCACTTGACGTTCACCTTGGCCATCGCCATGGCCTATCGCCCACCGGCTTCCGGCGCTGGGGCTAGTAAAGGTAACAGTGCCAGCCAATGCTGGAACAGCGAGGAAAAGTGGCCCGGCGGCCATTAGTGTAAGGAGGGAAACGAAGTTCTTTGAGATCATGGTCAAAATTGACTGGTTGAAGGAATATACAGGAGCTAAAGAGCATAGAAGCGGAACGTACGTATTTATAGCTCGCCAGACTGTATAAAACACCTGATTTCAAGCCCTCGGGATGCACGAGTTCCGGTGAAACAGACTGTCATGCGTAAGACCATCAGTCGCAGACGGGATCATGATGGAGCCCCGGTTAGCAGCGTAGAGATTTGCATGAGCACAAGGAAGGGGCAGGAATTGAGACCTGAGGCCTGAGGTGCCACATGATGCATGGTATATCCCCTTTCGCATCGTATCAGAACACCACGCCCTCTTCCTCCCTGTCATCTGTCATTGTCTCCACAACTTGAAGCTTGCGATCGCTGGGCTTTTTTCAGTTGTCTCCCTTCGACTTGACCGCATCTCTGAAACTGAAAGTGCCGAACGCAAAGGGATCTTCGTCGCCGTACGTGGACGTGGCAGAATGAATGCGGTTGGGACGCAGATGTAGGGACGGCTCGGAACGTGTAAATTTGCCAATGCTCTAGAAGCGAACTCGCGGCAGTAATTTGAGTGCCATTGTAGGTGGGCAGGAAACGGTCACGAGTTGGGTGTGTGCGGTAGAGAGTGGTAATGCATGGTGCCCGAAGGCCATAATTCATCGCTGGGAGACTTCCACGACTGAGAAGAGGGACCATACGTAGTTGATTACCCTCAAGTTTGAAGCTGACGTCAGTCAGGGACAACAACATACAAGCGACTCGACATGTGTGGCAGAAGATACGTGTATACTGGGGCTCGAGGAAAATCAATGCCACGCACTCATTCTTGAGGTTATACGTTTGTATGTGATCATGTTTCGCAAGCTACGTCAACTTCGGATAGGCAAAAAAGGTGAGTTGAGGTATAGAGTCAAAGGGATGATACTAACGAGATAGAAGAGTCGAGCGAGGGCGGTGGCGTGTCTAGCAAGGAAAAACGAAAAAGAGGTCGACAAGGAAAGGTGGTCGAACAGGCGGTGCTGGGTACTCATCCCGGCGGGTCCACCACTGTGAAGGTGATTGAAATAGATGGTCGCGCACATCTCCAGTCGTATTCACGGCTGATGGAGAACACGTTTTGGTTGGAGCGGGAGGTAGCATCCAATGTTGGCGGATGGAGGATGAGACAGTCACGGAAATGCCATCAATGGGGGGTGTAATTCGGGACATTGCAGTTTCGCAAGATGGCGTGTATATTGTGAGCGCAGCGGGTGGAGGCCTCGTGAAGGTGCTCGACGTGCAGAGTGGGAGAGTAGTGAGGGTGCTGAAGGGCCACCCAAGGGACGTGGATGCAGTTGATGTATCCCCGAACGGAACGGAAATCGCGACCGGATCGCAGGACAACACGGCCCGCGTTTGGTCGCTCTCGACCGGAGACCAACTACACCGATTACGACACAAAAACCTGGTGGCGGCGGCAAAATTCTCGCCAAACGGATGTTTTCTCGCGACTGCGACGTGGTTCTACGAGTCTGTCCGAGTCTACGACACCAAGACTGGCCATCTCCTTGTCGATTTCAGGATCCAAGTCGCTTCCAGGCACAACCAATCCGTTGCGTGGCATCACGACAGCCGCCATCTTTTTGTTGCATCCGAGGGTGGTCACATTCACCGTGTCGATACATCCAGCGGGAAAACAGTTTCAAAGTGGCGCATACACAGTGACGATCACCCCTACTGTATCGCCCTGGCAAGCGACAGTGCATACATCGCAGCTTCCGCGGGTCCGTTCGTCTCGCTTTGGGACGCAGCGTCACATGAACAAATCGGGTCCCCAATCCAAGTCGAACACGCCAACACCGTCTCATCCGTGGCTATCTCTCCGAATCATGACATGGTGGTGTATGCCCACAACACCGTCACTCTACGGAGCCTGCGTGGTATTCTTCCCGCCCATTACTGCACCAACGTAAGGGTTCCTTGTCTCATGATTTGTTCGCTCTTCTGATTGCACCACGAAGACCGCCGGAAATCTGCAAAGCGATATCGTGAACCTCCGGAGCCGCTACGAGGCGCAATCGGTCCAGCTCGCCTCTGTTCGCACCAAACTCCGTATTGCCGCCCTCACTTCTGAGCTGGAGCATCGAAAACGCTCAGTTGCCGTCAAAACTGCCGAGCTCGCTGCTGTGCGGCGAGAGCTTTCCCAACTTCCCGACGTGTCACACAAGCTCATCCCCGCACGCAGTGACCTCAGAAGCTCTCAAACTCAAGTTCACGATACCCATCAGCACCATAGTCGCCGACTCAGAGTCATTAGGTCCCATGTCGCAAACGTTCAACCTCATTTGGCTGAGGTCCACCGCTTCATCGCGGTCTCAGATGCGTACACCGAGTATACGATCGTTCAGACTCTCGAAAGACTGAACAGAGTAGTGCAACTAACCTCAATTTTTATGGCTAGATATCTCATCACCAACCGTGATACTCAGTTTCCCTTAGCCGGCGAACAAGCCTTGGCAGCGCAACGAGCCTCTGGGTTCGTTTCTGAGTCTTTGATAAGCTGCCTGGGAGCGTTGACGCCCGACGGCGTGGCCTTGTACCTCCCAATTACATTCCACGACTATCTCACCTCGCGTTTGTGGAGTATTGTTTCCTCGTGGACGATTGACGAAGAATGCAACAACCTGCTTAGTGGAATGTACCACCGAGTGCAGGGCTCAGGAAAGGAGTTTAATCACGAATTCATCTCGGAGTACATTGCTAACAGCAACATACAGACTCACAAACCTACGGTATGCGTTTGCGATCGTTGACTTACGCATATATCCCCGTCTCAGACACTGACATCGACACTCTCGTTGCGAGCACCATAACAGGACTTGCGGACATCGCCCTAGCGGCTGGTTGCGCCTCTTCTACTTCTGCCGCTCGCTCGAAGATCTCGTACAGTTTTCAATGCAAGATATCACATGTCATCTCAGTCGCCGAAAATTTCGCGAAATTGATTTGGAGTGCGAGAGCAGCAGATTTCAAACTCGTAGTTGGCCGTCCCGGTCAGCTATTAGATGGGCCCACGATGGAGGTGGACCGTATAGGACTGGCCCGACCTGGAGGGGGTCGGAAAGTGTTGTGTACGACTCGTTTAGGGTTGGTGAAGGAAGTCGTCACGGAATCGGCAGTTCCGGGTGAGGAGAACTCCTTGACGGCGTCAACGGTAATGAAGACGAGGGTTCTTCTCGAGTGTTTGCTACCTAATAGATAGGGCTATTGCAAGGTCCAGGTCTCCGATTACGCTGTGACAACTTGAACAGAGTCTGATTGAGTCCCCGTGTGTTTTGATGATCCCGTAACAATCCCCATGTGTAAACGACGTCATCCTGAACACTCTGGCCTTGCCAGTGTTACGGGATTGAAATTTTGTCAAATGCTGCGGGTCTATTTCCCAGTCCTTCGGTTGCATTATTCTTAGACTATGTGTGCCGCATCCCCAGGCCAACGCGCTTGTAGGCACCATTATGACGGTGTGTTGCATTTCAGGTTCAATTGTTTCCTCGACCGATAGGACGCCAATCAAAAAGGCCGCGGAACACTGGCCCGGAGATCCCGGTCAAGCGTGGGCGTGTACATAATAAAGAGAACGTGTATGTCGGGAGGCAAAGGGTTTCTATAACTCCCAGTCAACATCGCGCACTCGTTCTTGGACTTAAAGTCGTACCCTGATCTGCAAATCATGCTCGCTAGGTTGCGTCGACTACTCAGGCTGGCGTGGAGGAGGGTAGGCAGACAGAATTATAATGGCGATAAAAGGGATGATGATAGCAACAAGATGGAGGGTGAAGACGCTTCCAGGTCCAACGCTAAGAGGGTCGAGGCAAAGAAAGGGCGGTCTAATATAGATCATGACGGCGAATGGAAGCCAACGCAAGACTCGGATATGGCAACAGACGCCGATGCAGAGGGGACCTCCATTCCCACTGGAGAGATCACTCAGAGCAGTGAGGTGTCGAGCAAGAACGTGAACAAAAATGGGTCGAGCCAAGACGATCGAGAGACGAGGATCGAAGGCACGACCCCGGCGTGGGAAATCAATCCATACAAGCTTGCGAAGACCCGTACGATCGCAATCGATGCCAAGGCGGATATACGTTCGGTTATGTTCACGGCTGATGGGAAACACGTCTTGGCTGGAGGGGGCGCAAAACAAATCCGATGCTGGCGGGTTGAGGACGGGGAGGAAGTGGGTACGCCGATGGATGCGGGGAGTGAGATTCACGACATTGCGATCTCGCAAGATGGGAGGTGGGTTGTAGGCGGGACAGATGATGGCTTTGTGAGGGCGTTTAACGCAAACAGCCGAGAGATGGTCTGGGAATTGAAAGGACACACAAAGGCTGTGTTCGCTGTTGACGTGTCGCCAGATGGAACAAGAATCGTGTCCGGATCCGCGGACGGGACTGCCCGTGTCTGGTCACTTTCAAGTGGCTACGAACTACGGAGACGGGTTCACAACGATACGGTGGTCGCCGCAAAATTTTCGCAAAATGGATTTCTTTTCGCGACAGCGACCCGGTTCGGCGAGTCCCTCAGGGTCTATGAAACAGAAAGTGGCCGTCTGCTTGCCGACTTTATGATCAATGTCCGCTCACATTACAACCGATCCATCGCTTGGAGCAACCATCTCTTCGTTGCAGCAACAGACGGCCACATTTACTGTCTCGATGTGTCTACCCGGAAGCGACTCTCGAAGTGGCACAACCAGCGTGGTTTGAGCTCCGAGTCTTGGTTCATGACCGCCATATCAACTTGTAACTGTTGCAATAGATATATCGCGGTCTCTGCCGGCCCATCTGTGTCATTCTGGAACCCAGTTACACGGGAAGAAATCAAGTCTTCCATCGAACATACCGACAATGTCTCGTCCATGGCCCTATCTACAAAGCATGTCATGGCGGTGGGTGTGTGCAACACCATCGTCTTATGGGATTTGTGCGACAAGCTTTCCCTTCACTGCTACGTAGGTGGTCTCTCCAGATGGTCCCATTGCTTCGCTCATTACAATCAAAAGGCCACCAAGCTCGCAGACGTCCGGAGTCGCTATGAGGCGCGTTTTCGAGACCTCAAGATCGCCCTTCTCACCGCAGAACTAGACCGCCGAAAGCAGTCGGTCTCTATCAAAAGGGAGAAGCTTGCTTTGGTGCGTCAAGAACTTAACTGGTTTCCTAATGTATCCCGTGAGCTCCCTTCTGCGCGCCACAATCTCCGGATCTCAAAAGCTCACATCCACGAGATCTCCGAACAACACAACGACCAGCTCGAAGGAATTAAGACCATCGTCGCAGCTGGACAGCTTAAATCGCCCAATATTCAACACTTTATCACGGTCTCAGATGCATATGCTGAATATGCGCTCACTCGGACTCTCGAAAGGCTCAACTTGCTGGTTCAGCTGACCTCCATATATATTGCCAAATTTCTGCTCCACAACCGTGACCCCCAGTCTGCTTCACCCGAACAGCAGTCATCGGCAACGCGATGCGCCTTGGGGTTCATTTCTGAGCCCTTGGTCGACTGCTTAGGAACACTATCGAGTGCTGGCGTGGCGTTGTACCTCCCGATTGCACTCAGAGCCTACCTCATCTCTTACTTGTCGCACGTCGTTTCTTCGTGGACCATGGACAGAGGACGCGACGGAATTTTGAGTGGGATACACAAAGAGGTGCAGGGTTCAGGTAGGGCATTAAAACTCGTGATGCCACCTATCCTGTTGCTAACGGTAACGCACAGAATCTAAAAATGTCACGGCACGGTGGCGATCGCTAACCTACGCATATCATGATGTCCTAGCCGGCAGAGTCAACAGCCTCGTGACAGATATTATACAGGGGCTTTCATGCATTGCTCTGGCAGCTCACTGTGACTCCTGCACTTCTAGCGTCCATTCAAGGATTTCGTACAGGTTCCGACAAAAGATATCACACCTCGTTTCTACCGCCGAGAAACTTGCTAAGTTGGTCTATACTACGAGGGCGGCCAATTTCAAGATCGTGGTCGGCTATCCCGGTCAATTTTTTGACAGGGCTACAATGAAGGTGGACGATCACGTGGGTCAGGCTCTTCCCAGGGGAGGAAGCCGGAAAGTCTTGTGCACAACTCACCTGGGGTTGATGAAGGAAGTGGTTACAGAGTCACCAGTTCCCGATGAGAAAAATACCTTGACAGTGGTGAAAGGAAAGGTCCTTCTCGAATCTTCAGTACCTAATAGACGAGGCTGACAGAGGATAGTGGGATTTTCCGTCTCCCCGAGTACAACTCTGTAATGATCTGATCTATAGTGGCCATTCCTCTCAGCTGCACTGTGTACAACACTAGTCACGCTAGTTTAATCAACACCAATTTCCTGTTTATTCAAAATCGGGGTCGTCTTCGTCAGACGACTCTTCCCGAGCCACCGCAGTACCTCCCCAGAGTCGGTTCAGGAGGTTGCGCACCAAGCGGATAGGCATTGGCTGAACAGACGGGCGCCGCGTTTAGAAACCGAGTACTGAAAACCAAGAAAATATAGCACTCACAAAAACGTCCTCCTCTTCCTCCTCTCCTTCCTCCTCATCCTCAGCACCCACTTGGTGTCCACGTGGCGCGTCACCTGTATCCTCACCCCCCTCCTCTGCCTCCCAAAACACCTCAATCTCCTCGCCTGGCATCTCGCCTGGCATCGCCCCGCGATCTGCCAACCCCGGCTGTATCCCGCCCACACCCTCATTAGACGGACCCACAATGGAGGTGGACCGTATAGGACTGGCGCGACCTGGAGGGGGCCGGAAAGTGTTGTGTACGACTCGTTTAGGGTTGGTGAAGGAAGTCGTCGCGGAATCGGCGGTTCCGGATGAGGAGAATCCCTTGACGGCGTCAACGGTAATGAAGACGAGGGTTCTTCTCGAGTATTTGCTACCTAATAGATAGGATTGTCGCAAGACCCAGGTTTCCGATTGCACCGTGACAATTTGAATACGGCAGATCCCGCCTGGCTGACTCGACGGCACTTGATGCAACACCGTTGATCCAGTGACGTCATGTAAACGATGTCATACTTGAACTCTCCGGCCTTGCTAGTGTCACGCGATTAAAATTATGCTACAGCCCCATTTCTCGGTCTTCAGTCGCATTCTTCTCAGACCATGTGTGTCGCATCCTCGGTCGACGTGCTCGCATATGCCAGACCGATAGGACACCAATCAGAAAGGCCGTGGAACATGGCCCGGAGATCCCGGTCAAGTGCTGTGCTGCGCAGGTATATGACAAAGAGACACGTGTGTGTGGGAGGCAAAGGATTTCTGCGACTCCCAGCCAACATCACGCACTCGTTCTTGGACTTGAAGTCGTACCCCCATCTGCAAATAATGCTTGCTAAATTGCGCCGACTACTCAGGCTGGCGTGGAGAAGAGTAGGCGGACAGGATTACAATGGTGGTGAAAATGATGATGACAGTGACAAGATGGAAGGTAAAGACGCTTCCAAGTCCAGCACTAACACAATCAAGGGAAAGAAAGAGAAGTCTAACACAAATCGTGATAGGCAATGCAAGCCTATGCAAGAGTCGAATATGATAGCAGGCGCTCATGCACAGGAAATCACCGTGGTTGTTGGGGAGAGCACCCAGAGCAACGAGGTGTCGAGCAAGGACAAGAAAAATCGTGACAAAAATGGGTCGAGCCAAAATGGTCGAGGGACAATGATCACAGACACGGCCCTACTGACACCAGCGCGAGGAGCCAATCTAAACAAGCCTGCGAAGACTCGAATGATCGAAATAGATACCCAGATAGACGTACGATCGGTCACGTTCACGGCTGATGGGAAACACGTCTTGGCTGGTGGGTGTACAAAACAAATTCGATGCTGGCAGGTTGAGAATGGGGAGGAGGTGGGGATGCCGATGGATACGGGGAGTGAGATTTACGACATTGCAGTCTCGCAAGATGGGAGGTGGGTTGTAGGCGGGACAGATGATGGCTTTGTGAGGGCGTTTAACGCAAACAGCCGAGAGATGGTGGGGGTGTTGAAAGGACACACAAGGACTGTGCTCGCTGTTGACGTGTCGCCAGATGGAACAAGAGTCGTGTCTGGATCCGCGGACGGGACTGCCCGTGTCTGGTTACTTTCAAGTGGCTACGAACTACGAAGACGAGTTCACGACGATGCGGTGGTCGCCGCAAAATTTTCGCCAAATGGACTTTTTTTCGTGACAGCGACCTTGCTCCGCGAATCAGTCCGGATCTATGAAACTGAAAGTGGCCGTCTGCTCGCTGATTTCATGATCGAAATTGGTTCATATCAAAACCAATCCATTGCCTGGCACCACAGTAGCAACCAACTCTTCGTCGCAGCGAGCGATGGCCACGTTCATTGTCTCGACACGACTACCCGGAAGCGACTCTTGGGATGGCACAACCACGGTCGGAGTGTCTCTTGGTTCATTGCCATATCAAGTGACCGCGACAACGCATACATCCCAGTTGCTGGAGGTTCCTTGGTATCAATCTGGAATCCATCAACGCAAAGGCAAATCGGGTCTCCAATCGAATATCCTGACACTGTTTCATCCCTGGTCTTATCTCCAAGTCATGTCATGGCAGTGGGTGTTCGTAACGCCATCAAGTTGCAGGATTTGTGCGAAATTCTTCCCTCTGATTACGTAGGTGTGCTTCTCAGAATGGTCCCACCGCTTTCCTCATTACAATTACAGATCTCTACACGAGACTCGCAGATGTCCGGAGTCGCTATGAAGTGCAATTGAGTCAGCTTCGAGACCTCGAGATCGCCCTTCTCACCGCCAAACTAGACCGCCGAAAGCGGTCGGTTTCCACTAAAAGGAGAAAGCTTGCTTTGGTGCGTCAAGAACTTGACCGGTTCCCTGATTTGTCACATGAGCTCCCTTCCGCGCGCTACGACCTCCGAAAGTCTAAAGCTCGCATCTACGAGATCTCTGAACAATATAATGACCACCTCGAAGGAACTACGTCCATCGTCGCAGCTGGACAGCTTAGATCGCCTGATATTCAATACTTCATCACAGTCTCAGATGCACGTGCTGAATATGCACTCATTCAGACCCTCGAAAGACTCAACTCGCTGGTTCAGCTGACCTCGATATATATCGCAAAATTTCTGCTCCACAACCGTGACCTCCGGTCTGCTGCACCCGAGCAGCGGTCATCGGGAATGCGACGCGACTCGGAGTTCATTTCTCCACCTTTGGTTGGCTGCTTAGCAACACTATCGAGTGCTGGCGTGGCATCATACCTCCCAATTGCATTCAAAGCCTACTTCATCTCTCACTTGTCGCACGTCGTTTCCACGTGGACCATGAATAAAGGACATGATGGAATTCTGAGCGGGATACACAAACAAGTGCAGTGCTCAGGTAAGGCATCGAAACTCGTGATGTCATCTATCCTGCTGCTAACGGTAACCCAGAGTCACAAAACGTCACTGCACGCTGGCGATCGCTGACCTACGCATATCATGATGTCCCAGTTGGCGGGACCAACAGCCTCGTGACACATATCATACAGAGCCTTTCGTGCATTGCTCTGGCAGCTCACTGTGACTCCTGCGCTTCTAGCGTTCACTCAAAGATCTTGTACAGGTTCCGACGAAAGGTATCATGTATCGTTTCCAATGCCGAGAAACTTGCCAGGTTGATCTCTACCACGAGAGCGGCCAATTTCAAACTCGTAGTCGGCCATCCAGGTCAGTTATTTGACAAGGTTATAATGGAGGTGGACGATCACGTGGGTCGGGGTCTTCCTAGCGGGGGAGGAAGCCGGAAAGTCTTGTGCACAACTCACCTAGGGTTGATGAAGGAAGTAGCTACGGAGTCGCCAGTTACGGATGAGAAAAACACATTGACGGTGTTTACGGTGGTGAAGGGCAAAGTTCTTCTTGAATCTTCTATATCTAACAGACGAGGTTGACAAGAGGTGATCGGACTTCCTGTCTCCGCGAGTACGATTCTGTGATGATCTGATCCGAGTCTATGGTGTCATTTCTCCTAGTTGCGTTGTGTACAACCATTATCATGTACTAATCACGTTATCTTAACCAACGCCGATTCCCTGCTCATTCAAAATCGGGGTCATCTTCATCAGACGACTCTTCCCTCGCCGCTGCAGTACCTCCCCAGAGTCGGTTCAAGAGGTTGCGCACCAAGCGGATGGGCATTGGCTAAAACAGGTGGGTGCCGCGTTTAGAAACGAATACTGAAATCCAAGCAAATATAGCACTCACAGCAACGTCTTCTTCTTCTTCCTCTCCCTCTTCTTCCTCTCCCTCATCCTCAGCTCCCGCCTGGTGTTCACGTGGCGCGTCACCCACACCATCACCCCCCTCCTCTGCTTCCCAAAACACCTCAATCTCCTCCTCGCCTGGCATCTCCCCCGGCATCCCCCCGCGATCTGCCAACCCCGGCTGTATCCCGCCCGCACCCTCCGCCGCCGCCATCCCCATCATCATCAACTCGTGCAAGTCCTCTTCCGGCATCTCCGCCATCATCTGCACAAATTCGACGATCCCAGCCCCAAACTGCGCCGCGATCGCCGGGTGTTGGTCGTAAAAGGCGACCATCTGGGCGCGGGTGGCGGGGTCGGGGATTAGCCGGGCGAGGACTCTCTCCTCGGCTTGAGTGCGTCTCCGAGAGCGAGCGGGGCCGAGGGCAAAGGGGTCTTCGGCGCCAGCGAAGAAGGTGGCGTCGTACGTCGATACGGCAGTGGGAGGTGGGAGAGGGTCACAGGCGAGGTGTCTGCCTTGGGTGATGTCGGGTGGTATGAATGCGGTTAGGGCGCGGTTTTGGGGCTGAGCGTGCGTTTGCTCTAGGACGAATACATGGCGGTAGATCGAATGCCGCAGGTTGAGGGAAGAGAAGGTGCGAAGAAATCGGTCCCGGATTGGATGCGTACGCTGGGTAGACAACGCTGGCGAGACAGCATTCACGGTGTTCGAAAGCCACGACGCATGACCAGAAGACTTCCACAACGACGACGAACGTTGGGCGTAAAGGTGAGACAGGAGGTAAAGAATGCTTTCTTCTTGGGACAGACCACTGGGGACGCTGAGCTTATGATAAGAAGCTCATATTACTTAGACTTACATTCGATCCGTGTAGATGCGGAATGCCTTGTGCCCACGTACTTCCGGTGAAAGCGATATCTCGCACTTGTCAGCCAAAAGGGGAACTACAGACGGGAATGCAAGAATTGCTTGGCGAAGGGCTTCTGTGCTCTCTTCTTTGAAATCCTAACGGGTTCACGATCAGAAATGTCCCAGGAAGACTGACAGAATGTCTGTACCTCGCTTCGATCTCTCTTCACCTTTTCCTTCGCTCTCAGAATCAGAGCCCTTGCATATAGCCAACCAGGTAGTGTGCTCGGGTCAATATATTCGCCCGAATCACTATCAGAGATACTTTGGTAGACTGTCCACACGTCCAATAGCCAATCACCTAGTCCTGCCTTGACACACAGATAATCAAGGTGTAAATGGACGCCATGCGGATCCGAGAGAGGTTCGAGGGAGATGAGCAGCCGAGCATGTTCAAATGCCGTCCGGGGACAACCGCGACGTTGTAAATCTCTATACAATATGAGCGTCCATTTGACGAGGTGGGACCTGCGAGTTAGCTCACATCACTTGTCGGTGGATAGCAAGGAAGAATGGCCTGTTTTCGACTCGATCGAAGTCCAGTCTGTTATGTCCGCTCGTGAAACTGAAGGCACCGAGAAATGCTCGTTCATAAGCGTAGAGGGCACGTGAGACGTAGTCTACCGCTTGACTGTACTCTGACGGATAATATATGTAAGAAGATTCGCTCAAGGATTCTCGGTGACAAACCTTCGCGATGCCGGTAAACTTCTGCGAGCTGAAGTAGCGTATCTGCATGCCAAGGCATCCTCTGCAAGACGCGCCATAGTGTTTCAGGGTCTACACCAACCACTACTGAGAGGACTAATCAACCGCAACACATATATGCACTTACCGCCAGTCATGACAGCCTGCATGAATGTCTTTGTGACTCCTTTGTAACGTTTGGTGTACTCCACTGTCCACCATTTACCACGACCAGCTGGACCCTTATTCACCTTCTTAGCCGCTTCCTCGTCGGTGAGTGGCCGAGCTGATAAGCCCTCGCGAGGTTTAGTCATACCCCAGGACGGTTGTGGACGTGTGAGCTGAGACCGCTGCGTCTGTGTTTGCACCCCACGACGCTTTCTAGTAGGGGGAGTGGACTCAGCGGCCTGAGCAGCCGTGACGGCCTTGGAACCAAAAAACTTCTTGAGCTCGGACTCTGCATCCAGGTGCGAAAGGGAAACCGAGAACAAAGCGGAGAGCTTCGTTGTACTTGAGTCAGTAGGGGTACTTGACGTGATGTGCTGAAGTTCTGGGTATCTAGGTAATCCATGAGATATTCGTGCACAAGACCAAGACCGATATAACGTACTTGATTGAGAGTTCCGCAAGAGCTTTATCCAAGTCGTTTTCCTCATCCTTCTTCTTGTCCTTGCTTTTGGCCTTCTTTGAGGCATGCTTAGACTGTGAAGCTGTCTGAGGTGGCAGTCCAGAGGGCTTCAAGCCAGGTATACCCTCGTCGGGTGTCGAGGAAGCCACTTTTTTCTTCTTCTTCTTCGTCTGTATGTCGGATGCATGAGAACCATAGTGCAGGTAGCGATTTGGACCCGTACCTTGCGGGACTTGGCGGGTTTCGTCACGTCTTCACCATCGCTCTCCGCTACATCGGGTTCGTCCTCTGGGGTGAAAAGCTGGGTTCATTGTCACGATCTCAACACATCAGTGGTCGAGATGGAACTCACAGCTGCGAAACCGGTCTTTGCAGGCGTTGCAGACTCTTCTTCGCTAGATTCATGCCGATCTGTGGTAGTGGATGGATCAGAAGGTTTGGTACTAGAGAGGGCGAGGAGTTCTTCTTGCTCTCGTTGTTGGCGTTTGCTGAGTCTCGGTGCCATGTAGTCTATCGAAGAAGCGCTAATTATCTTTGTTTACGCCCAGCTGGTTATTTTGGGACCATGATGACTCGCCGGATCTTGAAATCGAGCTGCGGGCGGTTTCGTGCGCCATCGACGCCATGTTTCCGAGTCTGGCGCTCGCAAGAGTTCGTGTCGTCGACGTTGTCGCAGTGTCTTTCTTCACCTGGACACTCATCCGTTTCGCCCGAACCGCATACCGTCGCTCCCAAACTACCCGTCTCAACGGGCCACCGTCCAAGAATATTCTATTAGGCTACCCCGAATTCATTACGACCCCGGATAGCCCAGAAATTTACGAGGCATGGGCGGAAGAATATGGAGCTGTATACCAACTTCCTTCCATCCTAGGAACTTCGCGCATAATCCTTTGTGACCCGAAAGCGATGGCCCATTTTTATGCCAAGGAGACCACGACTTACATATTGACGCCTCTTGGAAAGTTTTTCACTGATGTTTTGGTGCGTCTGCTGAATGTTGTTTACGTTCCATCCTCTGACTCTATCACGTAGGTTGGGCGGGACAGTTTATTGACAGCACACGGAAATGTACACAAACGGTCTGTCCTCTGTCCATCGTCTCATCATATGGAACGGCTGACTGTTTCAAAGTCTGCGGAAATCCCTGACCCCAGCATTTAGTGTCTCAGCTATTCGGAAGTTGTTGCCGATCTTCTATGATTCTGTGCATAAAGTAGGTTTTTAGTCGCATATATGATTGTCCAACAACGGTAACATGCATGAACGCAGACAAAGATGGCTTGGGATGACCTCCTTCGGGACAGTCCCGACGGCACAATAATTGAAGTCCAAGAATGGTGCGTAGTACACACAGTGCCGTCGGACTGGCTTAGCTAACGCACACACATCAAGGATGAGCCACATATCGTACGTCCATCCTTGATGTGAAGACTTACGAACTCTGAACTGTACCTGAGTCTCGACACAATTGGGATCGCTGGGTTCTCACATGACTTTGCGTCCCTCAAGGGGGAGAAATCCGATGTTGCCGTCGCTTTCGAAGAGATGAGTAATACAAAACCATCACCGCTCTTTGAGTATCTTTTCCTTTTCGCGCATCTGTTCCCTGCGATCTTGAATCTACCAAATCCTCGTACCAAATTGTCCAAAATGTTGAATGATAGTATGGGCACAATTTCCGCGCAATTGTTCTCCAAGACGAAAAAGGAGAAGGAAGAGGGTTTGGTAGAAGAGGAACAGGACAAATCCATCATCAGCCTTTTAAGTGGGTGGCCTATACAATAACTTCCCGCTTCCTAAACACCGAATGCGCTATTAGTCAGCGCAGAGAGCACTGACTCACAGCTTCATATGACGTCTGAGGAGGTTTTGGCACAGGTAAGTACTGAAAATATGAGGGTGAATGTAAAGGATGACACTCGTGATGCAGATGAAGGTGCTCCTTTTCGCTGGTTACGACACAACGTCAAGTAAGCACTAGCTATTTCCTTGATGGTGTCTGTTTTGACGCTAATTGCAGTTAGTCTTACTGTACGTGCATTGTCTTTCTCCCTTTATCCTCTTCTAATTCCACGTATCCTCGTCTACAGTGGGCCCTCGTTGAATTATGCAAAAACCAAGACGTTCAGAGTCAACTGCGAGAAGAACTCTCTCATGTTGATGGCGACCCGACCTGGGAACAACTGACAAACGAACTTCCATACCTCGATGCGGTAGTGCACGAATCGTTGCGCTTGCATGTCTTACTTGGAGAAACGACTCGAGTAGTAAGTTCCCGCCTCTCTCTTACATGTCCCTCACGTTCCTCCTACGAACAGGCCACAGAAGATGACACAATTCCCTTGAGCAGCCCCATTGTAATCCCGTTCTCCACAAACCCAGTTACCCACCTTTCGATCCCCCGTGGCACAGTCGTTACGACCCCTATTGGATCCATTAACCGCTCCAAGGCATTTTGGGGACCCGACGCTAAGGAGTTCAAACCGTCGCGCTGGATTGATCCACATGCTATCCCACACAAAGCGCGACAAGTACAAGGTCAAAAGCACCTACTCACGTTCTCAGATGGCCCCAGAACCTGTTTAGGAAAAGGATTCGCCCTTGCCGAGCTCAAGGTATGTGCCTTACGCGTTGATCGTTATACGACATATCTATACCGGACCGGAACTAGGCTGTCCTTACTGTGCTTGTACGAAACTTTCACTTTGAATTCCTGGATGGCCCTCAAACGAAGGTGGATGTCGCTGACGGAATTTTACCGCGTCCGATGATCGTTGGTGAGGAAGGTTCTCGCGTCCCAATACTGGTTAGGAGAGCGGCATGACGCCCATAATATTCAACTCAGACGTAGTTTTAGTATGGCTGGCTGTGTTTTGTACATACCTTGGGGGCCGGAAGATGCGGCTTACTACTCCCACCATCCCAACAGTGAGTTTTCTGGGCCTTGCAAGCGATCGAAGGGGAGCTCTTGATAACCAACTAACAATGCATCAGGCATGTCTAAAGGCTTAACTTGACTACGACGTATGGTAGCAAGCCATCCGTACGAGAGACGCAACTTGCAGGTACTTCTGGTGTAAGAGGACTGTTCCGATATATATGTAAACGGATCGCGACTCCGAGCTGGTTGCCATGATAACCGGATGAACAGTTCCGAGCCTTCCCCTACTTTAGGCGCATTCTCGAGTTAGGTCACCAAGTAGGACGTTTAGCCGGCCACCAGGGATGCAGATCTTCCGTGACACAACGGTGATTCTTTCGATTTTTACCACCGAGCTATGGTTCTCGACACATTTCTTGTGAGAGTGACATATGTCAAATTCCGACGGTGCGGCTGCCTTCTTGGGATATGTTCTGGACTGAGGCTCTGCGTGTCCACCTTGCGCCAAGTATAGCAACCGCCCATGCCTCATATACACTCCGATGGATACTTGTCTCAATCAGCCCTGATCGTGGCCCGGAATAAATATGCGCGTGGTGGTATTCCCATCGTATCTGTCCAACCAAAATCTGCTCCCCTCAGGTTCCTGATCCCGTCTCTGTCCCCTCAATTCATATAACAACTTTTCGCGGTATCTCCGTTTCTTGTTCTGTATCTTTACCGTTCCGCTTCTCCGACGAATGGCCACCATGATCTCGCTGGAATCTCTGCGGGCATTGCTTGCCGGGAATCTCGGTTCCCTACCTCGTCCACGCGTGGTCGACATTGCGTGTGCGATCGGGGCTCTCTATGCCATCATCAAAGTCGCCCAGCTCGCCCGCGAGCGAATGACGACGACTGCGCTCCGTGGACCGCCCAGCCCATCCCTCTTGTGGGGCACGGCCAGAATGCTTCTCATGTCCCCCGATTCAGGCGCCATATTTGAGAAATGGGAAGAAGAGTACGGTGGGGCGTTTGAGGTTGCTGCTGCGTTGGGGAGAAAGAAGATCATGCTCTGCGACCCGAAAGCAGTTGCACATATGTTTGGGTTAGAGCCGTGGACGTACGTGTTGACGCCTTTCGGACACATTGCCACGGAGGAATTCGTAGGTGGAAATTCCGTATTTCCGTCGGGGATACCCTGATCGGGGCTGTGTAGGTAGGCAAGGGAATCTTGACCGCACGAGGGGAGAGTCACCGTAGGCCAGTGTTCACTTGGATTTTCTTCGTGGGGGAACCTGTTCTGACGAGTCTTGGTGCAGACAACGGAAGACTCTGACTCCAGCTTTCAGTAATGCTGCGATTCGCAGTTTGACTTCGGTGTTCTATGATTCGGCTTACAAGGTTTGTGTTGCGTCCTTCTAGTGCCCGATGTTTCCATTCCTGAAGGAGACTAGGTTAAGGGCATTTGGGATTCACTGATCGAATCTAGTGGTGGTGGTAACGCGATAATTGAGGTTCAGAATTGGTGCGTGATCAGTATTCACTGATCGGGGACCTTATTATTCAACATATTTACATGGTTTTTAGGATGAACCATGTTTCGTAAGGAGGCCCATTGTCTCGGATCATTAAAAAAGTTTAATGGAGCGCGTAGCCTCGATACGATCGGTATAGCTGGGTTTTCTCACGAGTTTGGCGCTCTGGATGGTAAGAGGGCCTCAGTGACGGAAGTATTCGATACGTTCAGCGGCGGTGGAGGAAGCACCGCCAATTTATTCCTGGTTCTTCTCGCCAATGCCCTCCCATGGTTGCTGAAAATACCGACCAATCACTCAAAGCTTGTTCAAAGACTGAATGACACGATGGGGCGAATTGCTGATGAATTGCTTTCCAAGTCGAGGAAAGAAAAGGAGGCTGGTACCTTGGGAGAGAGAGAAGAAAAGTCCATCCTTGGTCTTCTGAGTACGTCCAATTGTTGCAGTTTCAAAATGACGAAATCAGATGCATAGTAACTTAAAACAGTCAAGGCTGAAGACCAGGACGGCCAACTGCACCTGACGCGCGAGGAGGTGACGGCGCAAGTACGTATTGAGACTTGATATTGGTCGATATCTGAACGGTTACTTGTATAGGCCAAAGTTCTACTGGTTGCTGGATATGAGACCACATCGAGTAAGCTGGATATCACTTTGCTAAATCGTACGAGACTCAGTGCATCACATCATGACAGTCAGTTTGACGGTGCGAAGTTTCATTGACATGATGATCTACAATGTTGCTCACGAGTCACCACCTTCCCGTCCAGTGGGCATTGATCGAGCTTTGCAAGAACCCGGATATCCAGACTAAACTACGGACGGAGCTTCTCGCATTTGGTGCTGACCCAACTTACGATCAACTACCTAACAGCCTTCCGTATCTCGATGCCGTGGTACACGAAACACTTCGCGTACATCCTCCTCTCCAGGATTTTAGCCGCGTGGTATGTACGTGCCACCGATAGTTTGTCATGGTCTAACTTTCGGCCACAGACGTTATCGGAAGATATGATCCCGTTGAGCAGGCCAATCCGCACTCGATCCGGCAAATTGACGGACTACATTTCGGTCGCAAAGGGGACCACGGTCTCCGTCTCCGTCCCGTTCATGAACCGCTCGACGGCATTATGGGGTCCAGACGCGAAAGTCTTCAGACCCGAACGGTGGCTTGAAGTAGACGGTATCCCCGCCCGGGCGAAAGAGATCCAGGGGCATCGTCATTTATTGACGTTCATTGATGGCCCGAGAACATGTCTTGGCAAGGGGTTCGCCATCGCCGAGTTCAAGGTACGCTGTCGACAGACGTTTGACATCGGTTACTCTGTTGACCTGTACCTGCTTGTGACAGATTGTACTCTCGGTTCTGATCAAGAACTTTGTGTTCGAGCTTCGAGATGGACCCGAGGTAGAGATCGGGATGGAGAGAGGTATCTTGCCGAGGCCGAAAGTAATCGGCGAGGAGGGTGCTAGCGTGCCCTTGCGTGTGCGGCGCTTCAACGAATGAGAGTGGCGGGGGATGCACGCCATATCACCAAGTTTTTTTTTCTTCTGGGCTTGAAGTCGATTGAGGGACCTCTCTTAGATACACTAATCGTCGTGGACATGATTGAGTACCTTTTCTAGAATCTCGAATTTAGATCTGCACCTCCGGGAAGCTGCTTATGATACATATATATGACTTTGCTACTTCCAGACCGCTCATTTTTATAAATTTTATTGTGATCAAACAGACTCTAAAACGTCACAGAATGTCACGTATCCAATTGATGTCCATATATGGTAAGTCGCGGATATCGTGTGCACGCAATCTACTCTACTGGACTTCTGGTGTGCCCTGCTGCCGTCGTCTGTGCGCTTACCATTCCAATAACTCATGTAAGCTACATAAGATGCGTTCTGAGCGTCCAGGTCTGCCGTATGCCTAGCTAAGCAATCCCGCTCGTATGGTGCCGGTTCGTTTGACCGGTTCGCATTTTCGATCGTCCTTGGATCCAGCTAGTGGCTGTACTCTTGCTCGTTGCGCTATCCGGACCTCTGTCTCTCTCATCGCTTCTGGCTTGATCTGAAGGGTATCCAGGTGAGTCTTCCTCAGCTATTGTGACGCACTAACCGCTTTCATTGTCCGTCAATGTCGGTCAGTTGCTTGCACACATCCTCTCCGCCTCAATTGACGCCGTTTGTGGTGTTTCTATTCTCTCCCTCATCCCAAGTATTGGGAGGAGCCTTTCAGATTGCCGTTGTGCGTGGGTGATGTACACCGTCGCTGTCATGTGCTCGGGTTGTCTAGTGCTGTGCTGTGTGGTTTTTTCAGCAGAGGGACAGAATTAATGTAAACACAAATGAATGACTGGATTTCTTTAAAGACTGACATGTATGGTACCTTCAAAGGCGAGGCGAATGAAACATCTCCCGAGGACAATCCCCATACTATCCAAGCCCCACGCCTAATCAACGACTTCAGTTGTCAGATGGCAAGTCAAAACAACCGTTCATACCACTGAGCAAGACCGGTGGACTAATTGGGGCCACTTTGTTGTTGTTGTGGCCATGAAGGGACTCGGAGAGGGAGCGGTGTAGTGGAGACAAGAAGGGTGGTGGCCGACGAGACAGATGGACGGATTATCACCGTCATCATTGCCGCATCATGATGAAGGGAAAGAGAGGAGACCTGCCAGGTGGCACAATGGGATTGGCATGGAGTTGACACGAGGGAGAGGTGAGGTAGTGTAGGAGGCAGCCTCTTGAAGGTGGGTTAGATTGATCAACATGCTATCCTGCAGAAAGCGCGACAAGTACAAGGTCAAAAGCACCTACTCACATTCTCAGATGGCCCCAGAACCTATCTAGGAAAAGGATTCGCCCTCGCTGAGCTCAAGGTATGTCCCTTACGCATTGACCGTTATACGACATATCCATAATACCGGACCAGAACTAAGGTGTCCTTACTGTGCTTGTACGAAACTTTGAATTCCAGGATGGCGCTCAAACGAAAGTGGATGTCGCTGACAGAATTTTACCACGTCCGACGATCATCGATCATTGGTGAGGAAGGTTCTCGTGTGCCGATACTAGTTAGGAGGGTAGCATGATCCCCACAATTTTGTTAGTCGTAGTCGTTGTAGTATGGTTAGCTACGTTTTGTACGTACCTGGGGCTCTGAAGATACAATGCTTATTCCTACTATATCTCAGCAGTGAGTTTTCTGAGTCAAGCGTGCCGGTGAGTCAACTAGTATCGTGGAAAAAGTAAAAATCACGTGTCAGACGGAGTTAGATCACCGAGTGGGATGTTTAGCCGGCCACCAAGTATTAGACGACTGGTCACCGGTCACGAGTCTAACCAAGTATGCGATCTTCCGTGACACGATGGTGATTTCTCAATTTTTACTGCCAGGCTTAATTTATATGAATCCTAACACATTTCTCGTGATCCGTGACAGATGTCAAGTTCCGACGGCGTGGTTGTCATACCTTCTTGGGATGTGTTCTGGGCTGCGGCTCCACTGTCCACCTTGCGCCAACTTCCAAGTATAGCTTGAACTGCCTGTGCCACTCTCCGGTGGACACTTTTAGATACGTACCTCAATCAGTCCTGGTCGCGGATAAGTATGGCCGGCATTCCTATCGTATCTGTGCGACCCACATCTGCTCTCCCCAGGTTCCAGATCCCAGATCCCGTCTCTGTCATTTCATTTCATATAACAGCGTTTCACGGTATCTCCGTTTCGTGTTCTGCACCTTCACTGCTCCGCTTTTCCGACCAATGGCCACCATAATCTCGCTGGAATCTCTGCAAGCATTACTTGCCAGGAATCTCGGTTCCCTGCACCAACCACGTGTGGTCGACATTGCATGTGCGATTGGGGCTCTTTATGCCCTCATCAAAGTCGCCCAGGTCGCCCGCACACGAATGACGACAACCGCGCTCCGTGGACCACCTAGCCCATCCTTCTTGTGGGGCATGGGCAGGATACTTCTCACGTCCCCTGATTCAGGCGTCATATTTGAGAAATGGGAAGAAGAGTACGGTGGGGCATTTGAGGTTGCCGTTGCGTTGGGGGGGAAGAAGATCGTGCTCTGCGACCCAAAAGCAGTCGCACATGTGTTTGGGTTGGAGCCATGGACGTACGTAATGACACCTTTTGGACACATTGCTACAGAGAAATTCGTAGGTGGAAATTCCGTATTTCCGTCGGAGATACCCTGATCGGGGCTGTGTAGGTAGGCAAGGGGATCTTGACCGCACAAGGAGAGAGTCACCGCAGGCCAGTATTCATTTGGATATTTTCCGTGGAGGAAATTATTCTGACGAGTGTTGATACAGACAACGGAAGACTCTGGCTCCAGCTTTTAGCAACGCTGCAATTCGTAGTTTGGCTTCGGTGTTCTATGATTCGGCTTACAAGGTCTGTATTGTGTCTTCCTGGTGCCAAACGTTTCCATCCTAAAGGAGGCTAGGTTAAGGGTATCTGGGATTCACTGATCGAATCCGATGGTGGCGGTAGCGCGGTAATTGAAGTTCAGAATTGGTGTGTGATCAACCTTGACCGATTGAGGATCATGATTATTCAACATACTTACATGACTCTAGGATGAACCACGTCTCGTAAGGAAGTCCATTGGCTTAAATCATACAAGTTTAACCAGGCGCAACTACATAGCCTTGACACAATCGGTATAGCTGGGTTTTCTCACGAGTTTGGCGCTCTGGATGGTAAGAGGGCCTCAGTAACGGAAGTATTCGATACGTTCAGTGGCGGTGGAGGGAGCACCGCGAACTTATTACTGGTTCTTCTCGCCAATGCACTCCCATGGTTGCTGAAAATACCGACCAGTCACTCGAAGCTGGTTCAAAGACTGAATGACACGATGGGGGGGATTGCTGATGAATTGTTGTCCAAGTCGAGGAAAGAAAAGGAAGCTGGTACCTTGGGAGAAAGAGAAGAGAAGTCCATCCTCGGTCTTCTGAGTGCGTCCACATATTACAGTTTAAAGTGATAAGGTCAGATAGATAGTTCGAAACAGTCAAGGCTGAAGACCAACACCGTCAGCTGCATTTGACGCGTGAGGAGGTGATGGCGCAAGTACGTATTGAGATTTAACATCGACTAATATCTCAATGATTGCTTATATAGGCCAAAGTCCTACTGGTTGCTGGATATGAGACTACATCAAGTAAGCCTGATATTATTTTGCTGAACCGTACAAGACTCAGTGCATCATATCGTGACAGTCAGTTTGACGGTACGAAATTTCACTTTGACATGATGATCCACAATGTTGCTCACAAGTCATCATCTTCCCGTCCAGTGGGCATTGGTCGAGCTTTGCAAGAACCCGGATATCCAAACCAAACTACGGACGGAGCTTCTCGCGTTTGGGGCTGACCCAACTTACGATCAACTTCCCAACAACCTTCCGTACCTCGATGCCGTAGTACACGAAACACTTCGTATGCATCCCCCTGTCCCGGATTTTAATCGCGTTGTATGTACGTGCCACCGATGGCTTGTCGCAGTCTAATCCTCAGCTACAGACTTTATCGGATGACGTGATCCCATTGAGCAGGCCAATCCGCACTCGATCTGGCAAATTGACGGACTACATTTCGGTCGCAAAGGGGACCACGGTCTCCATCTCCGTCCCGTTCATGAATCGCGCGACGGCATTCTGGGGCCCGGACGCAAAAGTCTTCAAACCCGAACGGTGGCTTGAAGAAGACGGTATCCCCACCCGAGCGAAAGAGATCCAGGGGCACCGACATTTATTGACGTTCATTGATGGCCCCAGAACATGTCTCGGCAAAGGGTTCGCCATCGCCGAGTTCAAGGTACGCTATCGACAGACGTTCGACGTTGGTTATTACTATGTGTCTTCATGTTGACCTGTGCCTGCTTGTGACAGATCATACTCTCGGTTCTGATCAAGAACTTTGTGTTTGAGCTCCGAGATGGACCCGAGGTAGAGATCGGGATGGAGAGAGGTATCTTACCGAGGCCGAAAGTAGTCGGTGAGGAAGGTGCTAGCGTGCCCTTGCGTGTGCGACGTTTCAACGAATGAGAGTGGCGGGGGATGCATGCTATGTCACTAAGTTTTTTCATTCCTCTGGGCTTGAAGTCGATTGGGGGACCTCTCTTAGATACACTAATCGTCGTGGACACGATTGAGTACCTTTAGAATCTCAAATTTGGATCTGCACCTTTGGGAAGTTGTTTATGATACGTATATATGACATTCTCCTTTCCGAACCACCCATCTTTGTTGTCACCTATCAAACAGATTCAGGTCTCCGGGTCGTTATCACCGCGTTATCATCCTGATAAGAATTTTATTACTTGTGATGGCCACTAGGTGGGAACAGGGATCAAGGGCATAGGGCGATAGTGCGACCTGACTGTCAATAGACCTCTACGAATCTTGTTTCCTGTGATCATACTACCAGTTGAAAATGTATAGCAGATTACGGGAAACGCCACGGCAGGGTGAGTCATGAACGGACCAACGAAAGGACAGTATTGACAAGAGTCCAAGGGTCGGATGATAATGGATTCACGTCCCATGGTACTAAGCGAGGAGGAAGCCCAGGTCAAGACCAGGAGAGAGTGGTTGAACAATCACCGACAGAGCAGTGGGTGTCCGTCAAAGGCACTTCTACCGTGGCAAATCAGCGAAATGTGGGGGGGACAGTCAGGATTGGTGGGAGATATGCCATACGCTCAGTCGCGTTTGCCATGGAGGGAAAACACATTTTGAGTGGAGGGTTTAAATGCAAGATTCGTCGATGGGGATTAGAGATTAGAGGATGGCGAGGAGGTCGGGCTGCCATTAGACGTAGGGGCCAACTTGAATGTCAATAGCATCGCCGTATCAAGAGATGGGAAGTGGATCGTAGGTGGGTCGGACTGGGGAACTGTGTTGGTATGGAGTGGAGAGAGCCACGAACAAGTAGGGGAGATGAGAGGACACACAGATGGAGTGCACTCGGTGGACATCTCACCAGACGGGACAAAAATCGCCAGCGGATCAAGCGACAAGACCGCCTGCATCTGGGAGCGGTCGACGGGCGAGCGACTTCTGACCTTGCAACACGACAACGGTGTGGTTGCGGGCATCTACAACGTCGAGGATGGCCGCCTCGTCTGCGAATTCCCCATCCAGGCTAGCTCAGAAGAATGCTTTGCATGGGATGATGACCATCAGCGAAAAGGTCGATGTCTAGCAAGGCCAAACAAGGCCTTGCAGGGCCTTGCCAGGCCTTGGAAGCGCGCCGGCCTTGTTTGGCCTTGCAGGGAAACACTCCGAGCTCGCAAGGCCATGCAAG